>CAEFZP010003488.1:0-52761 GCA_903064625.1 Mallotus villosus | reverse complement strand
CGATCTCGGAAGCTAAGCAGGCTTGGGCCTGGTTAGCACCTGGATGGGAGATCGCCTTGGAATACTAGACAGCACAGTTTTGACCATGGACATTGCAGACGAGATGGCCTGGAAGGACAATGGTAATGGGAGTGAGGGAATGCAGGAACAGAAGGTGGCGGAAGTGGAAAAAATCGGACAGGAGAATATAAGAGCGGAAAAGAGGAGCGCGAATCCAGAGAAGGAGCATGCAGAGGCAACAGGGAGTGGAGCGCCCGAGAAGGAGACGGTGACAGTCGTGAGTAAACCAAGCTACAGCAAGGCTTTTGTATGTGTTGGTGAAGCTAGCGGGTGAGCACAGGATCACCATGATCCTGTCTGTTATGAAACAGAGATGGGAGCACAATATTTGAGTGTCATTCATGATCGCCAGGTGAAGGTTTGAAGAATGTGTATACAGCCAGGGCATATTGTTTGTGAATGCCCAGAGTTTCTGTTTAGGAATTGTGGTAGGCAGGGACACTATGTCAGGGAGTGTGACCAGTGGGAGCCAAAGTCCAAAGAATGTGGAAAGAAAGAATCCCATTTTGTGTTTAAGGGCGGGGAGAGTGAGGAGGAGGGGAGTGCCCTCTCAACTCATGAGGACAGTGAGTCAGAGGATGTTGGGGATGAAGGAGTTGAGGGAGATGGGGAGGAGAAGGGGTTTGTAGAGGGACAACTAAGGGGGGGGGCTGAGAACTAACAGCAGCCCTGTGATGGTGAGAGTGTGGGGGGGGTGATAGGGTCTAGCCTCGACTCAAATATGGTTGCACTGACGGACCCCGCAAACGGGAGTTTGGAGAACCGGAAGGCTAAAGTGGATGCACGGGCAACAGAAGGGAAAGGTTCTGATCAGGAGCCTTTGCCTCCTAGAGTTGTGCACACAAACTCTGAGAGGAGAGCAGCCATGGAGTTTGAGAGGCAGCAGGCAGAGACTGTATCCAGCCAGCAGGGAGAAGTACCTGCAAGTGACCCCCCCCGCAGTGTCTGAATGTGATGAGTCAGAGGAGGTTGATTTGTCTGTAGCAGGAGGGAGGAAGGGGGCTCTCCTGAACAGACCCGGCAAATTGGCTGGCGTAAGGAAACAAAATCAAAGGAAGAAAGGGAAGAGAAAATTATGTTTACTGTAGAACACATTCTTTTCTGTCTGGTTGCAATGGTTACACTCACCTCAATGTAAACAGGTTAAAAAAGATGACAACGTTCGAGGAAGTGTTGGTAAATTTCACATCTGACATTTTGTTACTGCAGGAAACAAAATGGGCACAAGCTAAAATACCAGAAATCAAAAAAAGATGGAGGGGGATTAGTGTCTTGCTGAGTGTACATCGTGAAGTTCTCCTCACTGTGAGTAATTGGGTGTGCCACGTCATCGACGTGGCCATCCTTTGTTATCTCACATATATATTTATTATTATTATTATTATTTTTGCCCCCCTACTCCTCGGTCAATATTTGGACTACATAGAAAACGTCGATGTCAAAAGTTTCGTCTTGGTCTCCATTGAGTTGCTTGTATCAGAATTTACGTTCCGTTGCACAGTTTAGGACCATACAACGTTTTTGTGGCATAAAGTTGATTTTGTCGGCAAAGGGTAGACTACTCAGTTATAATAGCCTACGTCACAGCGTCGGCACATGTTAGCAACGACGCATTAGATACGACGTGCATAGAAGACTGTTGCAGCACAGAAAGGATCGTATCGTGCCGCCCCCCCTAGCATCCGTCAATATTTTGATTACTTAGAAAACGTCATGTCAAAAGTTGGTAGCCATTGAGTTGCTTGTCTTTTTATTTACCTGGCTAACTTGCTAGCCACAGTCACTGACGCTACTAACGTCACGAAACACGCGTGACTACCTCTAGCCTAACATTAGTTTAGCAGCTTGTTAACTTCTGGGAGATAGCTATAGGCTAACTATAGCTTTAACGATACTGCAAGGCAGCTGCAGAAACGCCACAAGCAAAGAGGCCAGGGTGATAACTATTTACTAATGTTACTTTCTGATATGAAACACAATTGTTAAGTGTAATGTACAATATAGCTAATATTATTGAGGAACTACATCGACTTTCGGAAACGGTAGTCTACTATTTCACTGAAGCATTAGCATCATGACATTAGCCTATGTTGCCCGGGCAACACATACTACAGCGGTCTAGGCTGCATCTGTTTTCAATCGTTAAAATAAACATTACTCACAAATACATTTTCGTTGTACGATTTATTATGACATTAGATTACAAGTAAACGATTTGTTGGTGAAATAATCATTACCTGTGATTTCAAACCAGTACTGCAACGCTGTAGCCTACGCGAGACACTGTGTAGCTAACAAAAACATCCACAGCTGTTTACAGTAGGGAGTCAAACGGCGACAGAAAATGTTCGGCACTCCCTTAAATCAAAAGTATTTCAATAGGTGAAACTGTCTGACTACTAAGCCGAACTTCATTGACACAGCCGTCAATCTGTTCATGAAAGCAATATTTAATTTCAGCCTAAACCGTACAACGGAACGTTCAACCAACGATCGCAACCAAGACTCGAACACTGTAGTAGGCTATACAATTTACCGGGGCAGCTTCTCCACAAAGGGCTATATCGCATTTTGCGTTATTACTGACAATGATCGCTATTGAGCTTTTTATGCATGAGCGATTTTCCACTGAATAAATGTCAAGCGTATTTACGTTTTTGCGGGCATGTCATAAGTTAGCAGACATAGAGCTACTGTTTGAATCGCGATTCCATCAGAAATATTTCCAGTGATAACGTTGTTACACTAGCTTCTTTCCAAGGGTGTTCTTAATGAATTATTATGCAATAGACTATGAGTAGGCTAAATGCTTGAAAATATGCAGGCACACCCTCACAATTTCCCCAGAAATTGTATGCTCTCTAGTTCAGACTTGTTTCATTTTGTTGTGTTTAAGCTAAAACTGTGTCAGAGTAGAACTAAGATAGCTGTTATAGAGGCCGTTAGTAGATCGATTGAGTTTTAATCTGGATATTCGCCGCCGTGCGATACCGGGCTGTTTGTTTACCTAATTAGGGTCATTGTCACTGCGCCTTGCATATTTAAGGCAGCTAGCACTGCTGTGGCAGCCTCGCCTTGCAGCCTCGTGCACTAAAGGCCTCAATATGCTTCTGCGTCTCCGTTTTTGGGTGGGCGGGCTCACGGATACGCACGGATACACACGGATAGACTTCGTTTATAGTTCTCCGTAGGCTGTGGGTGCTAAAAACAATTCGCCGCCAGAACAGTAGGTGGCGTCACGGTCTTTTGTTGAAGACGACCTTAGAAAACCGTCTTTGTGGGGCAGTCGTTGTCTTCGTCGATTGTTTATTTACCTCCTCCCGGCTTTCATCACACACGTTGAATGATGGCAACTAACAGACAGAGACTGTTGATGGAACTGGAGCTGCTTGACATGGAAGAAGAAGCGGTTTTACTGCATTTCAACATACAACAACAGAAGAGGAGACGGAGGCGGAGGTGGTCTGTACGTCCACTAAATCGATCTAGGCCGACAACGGGAGAATATGTATCTCTTGTTCGACCTCTGAGGGATGTTGACGAAGAGATGCACTTTGCTTATTTCCGTATGTCGGCTGGCAGATTCAACGACCTTCTTCGTCGTGTGGAACCACACATACGGCACCAGGGCACACACAACATGCCGATTGATGCCGCCCAGAGACTGGCTGTGGTGCTACGAGTTTTAGCCTCTGGTGGAAGCCAACAGGCTGCGGCGGCGAGCCACAAGCTGGCATCCTCCACGGTGTCTTGCATTGTGACAGAGGTCTGCAAGGCGTTGTGGACAACTCTACAGCCAGACTACCTACCCTGTCCCTCCACCAGCCAGTGGACAGCAATAGCAGCGGATTTTTGGCGACTCTGGAACTTCCCAAACTGCGTTGGAAGCCTCGACGGGAAGCATGTCAACATCAGGGCACCACCAAATTCCGGGAGTGACTTCTTTAATTATAAAGGTGCTCACTCCATTGTCCTGATGGCAACATGTGATGCTAGGTATCGCTTCACGATGGTGGACGTCGGAGCGTATGGACGGCAGAGCGACGGTGGCGTTTTTAAGGAGAGCACATTTGGGTCTCAGCTGCTCGACAACAAGTTGAACCTGCCGCCACCGGCGTTTCTTCCCGGGACCAGGACTGATGCCCCGCACGTGATAGTTGCTGATGCTGCCTTTCCCCTGCACAACAACATCATGCGTCCATTTCCAGGGGCAAATCTGAGCAGGGAGAAGATCATTTTCAATTACCGCCTCTCCAGAGCCAGGAGGGTGATTGAAAATGCCTTTGGCATCATGGTGGCACGCTGGAGGATTCTTGGGAGGTCGATAGAGTTCCATCCAGACAAGGCTGGGGATGTGGTCAAGGCTTGTGTAGTTCTCCATAACTACCTTGCCTACACAGATGAGGCGACCACACCTGAGAGCCGCTACATACCTCCCAGCTTCTCTGATACTGACTCGAGGGGAACTGTACAGCCTGGTGAGTGGCGCAGACTGGTGGCTGGTGATGCCAATCTGTCAGATACACCACAGATGCCAAGGAGCCGTGGCACCAGAGCTGCTATGGGTGTGAGGAATTACTTGACACAGTTCTTTCAGACACCTGAGGGAGAGGTTCCATGGCAGAACGACATGGTGTCGCGTGGCACACTTGACCCCAGATCTTCACCTGATGATCTTGCCTGATATGCTGGCTTTTAAAATTGTAAATAAAAAAACTCTACTTTCTCAAAACCTGTTTGGTGTGATTTTTCATTACTTTAATCTTTACAAAGTGCAAATAAGGAGTATAGTGTCATAAGGTAGACAAGTTACAATTAAACAACATGATCTTGACAACTTGGCATATGATCACTGTAATGTTTGGTTGGGTTCTTCAATAAACACACTGTAGGTAGCTTGAAGAGAAGTCCTTTATGTATACGAAGCATTAGGCTACACGAGGTAACATTAACTCCCCTCTCACATTGTTAACACCGAACTGCCGTCAACGTGCAGTGCGCCAGTCTAACTGCGCATGCTCTGCGTGACAGTCTAATAACTGATGTTGATGTCATTACATCTCCCTTTCTTAAAATAAGAATGTAAAACATTTATATAGACAACACATACTTCATTTTCAATACTTCTCTTTAACTCTTATGAACTGTAATTATTAACTGCAACAGTTACCTATTTAAATCTTTTCAACTGTAGTGTAATAACATTAGAATATTCTAGGGAAAGTATAAACTCATAACTTTACAACAATACTCATGATCCCCTCTTCCATTCTTTTTTCCTTTTTTTTTAAACTGCAAACATCTCATATCCTAAAACTGTTCAATAAGTCTCTGTGGTGGCTTCACAGCCCTGGAACCTCTTCTGAAGGGCAGGTCTTGCACAGGAACTGGTGCCACAGGTGATGAGCTATCCGAGTGTCCAGGCTGTTCTGCAGCAACTGAGTGTCCAGGTTGTTCAGCAGCGGCATCAGCTCTTTGATCTGCTGTGGCTGGTCCCATAATGTCTCGCCGGTTCCGTCTCAGCACTGCTCCATCCTCTGTTTGAATGGTGTACGACCTTGGATGCACTTCATTTAGAACAGTTGCTTTCTGTGACCATGTATTTGTTTTATCTTTGAGCCTCACATAATCACCAGTATGCAGTTCAGGTAGGTTCTGTGTTCCTTTATCATAGTAGAATTTCTGTTTTGCTCTTTGCTGCTCCTTGAACCTCTGCACTTTTCCCCCCTCCTTTGTTCTCAGCAGGTTTTCCTGAATGGGCAGGTTGGATCTAAGGCGACGTCCCATTAGGAGTTGTGCTGGTGAAATACCGCACTCTAGTGGCGTCGTGCGGTACACAAGCAGGCTTTGGTAAAAGTCAGCTCCACTGTCTTTTGCTTTACACAGCAACCTCTTCACAGTCTGGACCGACTTTTCGGCCAAACCATTAGACTGCGGGTAGTGAGGACTTGACGTTGTGTGTACAAAGTTCCATTCTTCTGCAAAGCGTGCAAAACTGGCGATAGAAAATTGCGGCCCATTGTCTGTGAAGACTTCGCTTGGCACGCCATGTCTGGAGAATATGGCCTTCATAGACGTTATAACAGCCTCCGCTGTTGTAGTGTGCAGTCTACAGACCTCTGGATACAGGGAATAATAGTCTGCCACCACAATGTAGTCTTTCCCTGCAGAAACAAATAGGTCAGCGCCTACCTTTTTATATGGTCTGTCAGGCACTGTGTGCGGCTTAAGTGGCTCAGCTCTATTGCTTGCGTGATATCTCAAACATGTTTTGCAGTTTGCCACCTCGTTTGCCACATCTTGGTTGATTCGAGGCCAGTACATCACTTCACGTGCTCTTTTCTTACATTTTTCAATCCCAAGATGCCCTTCGTGTATTTTCTTGAGCATTTCCTTTCGCAGACTCCTCGGGATGACTATCTTGCTTCCTTTATAGATGACGTCTCCCACCACCGACAGTTCTGCCCTGAAGTTCCAGTATTCTGTGATTTCAGGTGAACATCCCTGCTTATCATTGGGCCACCCCTCAGTGATGAATTTACACAGGCCTTTTAGTGTTTCATCTCGGGATGTCTCTGTTCTTATGAGCTCCATTTTCGCGTCTGCTACTGGCAGTGCCTTTGTGATCATGTTCACATAAACATCCACGTCATCACTCATCTTAGTGTGCGCCGGCTCCTGTGGGTCAACTGCTCTTGACAATGTGTCCGCTGTGTACATCAGCTTGCCCGGGGTATACATTACATTCAGCGAGTAGCGTTGCAGCCGGATCATCATCCTCTGTATTCTCAGTGGGCAGTCATTGAGTGGCTTTTGAAACAACGCGATCAGCGGCTTGTGGTCAGTCTCAACGCTTATGTTCTGTCCTGAAACAAACTGGTGAAATCTTTCACAGGCATATGTTATGCTGAGCAGTTCTTTCTCGATTTGTGCATATCGTGTCTCTGCGTCTGTCATTGAGCGCGATGCATATGCGATTGGTTGCCAGTCATCATATTTTTGTAAAAGAACAGCTCCGAGCCCACTCTGTGATGCATCTGATGAGATTTTTATGGGCTTCACTGGATCATAGAACCTCAGAACTGGTTCCAATGTGAGCTGTGTCTTCAGTTCTTTCCATGACTTTTCATGTTCATGACTCCATTCCCATTCTGTCTTCTTCTCAGTCAGCTGTCTCAGAGGTGCCATGCGTTCAGAGAGATTGGGTATGAATTTTCCCATGTAGTTTATCATGCCATTAAATCTCTGTATGTCCTTCTTACATTGTGGCTTTGGCATGTTTTCTATTGCAGACACTTTCCTGGGATCTGGTCTGATGCCCTCGCTGCTCAGGATGTCCCCCACAAATGTCAGTTCTTGCACCCCAAGCTGGCATTTCTCTTTATTCAGCCTTAAGTTTGCTGTTCTTGTTGCCTTGAGAACTTGTTTTAGCCTCTCATCGTGTTCAGCTTTTGTACTTCCCCATACTATGATGTCATCCATGGATGCGTCCACCCCTTCCAGATGTTCATAGATCATGTGTATTGTCTTATGATACACCTCAGGTGCTGAAGCTATGCCAAATGGTAACCGAAGAAACTTATATCTACCGAATGGGCTGTTGAATGTACACAGTCTTGAACTTTCGTTGTCCAGCTTCATTTGCCAAAATCCGGATGATGCATCTAGCTTGCTGAAGTACTTTGCATTTGCAAACTGTGACATTATTTCTTCTCTTGTGGTAAGTTTGAAGTGTTCTCTTTTTATTGCTCTGTTCAAGTTTCTGGGATCCATGCACACTCTAGGCTTGCCATTTTTCTTTTCTACAATAATAAGTGAACTCACCCAGTCAGTTGGCTCATCAATCTTTTCGATCACGTTGAGGCTTTCCATCCTGTCCAACTCGGTTTTCAGTGGCTTTTGAAGAGCAAATGGCACTTTTCGACATGGATTAATAACTGGTGGCACATTTTTATCCACTCTGATTGTGTGTTCTCCAGGAAGGCATCCGAGACCCTGAAACAGGTCATTGTACACTTCCATCAGTTCATCATAGACTGTTTCTCCTTCACTTTCCACCACAAGCACTCTCTTCACCAGGTTCAGTCTCTCACAAGCAGCTAAACCTAATATGGCCTGCACGTCTCTGTGCACCACGACGAATGCGAGTGTGTGTTCTCTGTCCTTGTGTGTCACTTTCACCAAGCATTTTCCTTTCACAGGTATTGCTGCTCCTGAATATCCACGTACTTTCACTTTTGTTGCATGCACTTTAGGTCTGGGTCTGATTTTGTTGAATGTTGCCTCTGACATCACATTTGCCTGTGCTCCAGTATCTAGTTTCAATGCAATGTGTGTGTCATTTACTTTCAGTGTCATCATCCAGTCCTTTTTAACTGTGTTCTGCTCTGTCACTACATCCACATAAAACTCATCAGAGTCACTCTCATCCACTGCATGAACTTTGCTCTGTTGGTTTTTACACTGCTGTGCATAATGGTTCTTTTTGTTACAGTTGTGACATACTTTACCATATGCGGGACATCTTCTGGGAGCATGCTGCGTGCCACATCGATCACATGTCCTTCCCTGTGCGTCTCTGCGCACCGGTGTATTTACGTCGGGAGCCGTGCTCTTCTTCTTGACTGCTCTGTGTGTATCTCTTCTCACAGCATCCACGTTGCAGCTTTCACTAAACAGCTCTTTTGCTTGTGTTTTCACCGTTTCTGCTGCTCTACACATTCTTAGTGCTTTTCCTAGGTCCAAATCTTGTTCCCTTAACAGCCTCTCTCTTAAGGCCTCAATATGCTTCTGCGTCTCCGTTTTCGGGTGGGCGGGCTCACGGATACGCACGGATACACACGGATAGACTTTGTTTATAGTTCTCCGTAGGCTGTGGGTGCTGAAAACAATTCGCCGCCAGAACAGTAAGTGGCGCTGCACTGCGATGCTAGCTATAGGTTATCGAAAACTCGGAGCACATTTACAAATGAGCCGTTTTATCAATAAAATAAGCAGTTTCAGCGACTACACTGCCCATTTCTCGTCACATTTGAATTCAAATGCCGATTTACATGTACTGTTTAGCTGATATGAATTGTAAAAACTGCTTCTCTTTGGTGATGTTTGTGATGCTAGCTGGAAGGGCAGCCTGCTTTGACTGGGTGTGCAGTGAACATTTCTGGGGGGTTATTATGATTACGGAAAGGGATCGTATATGTTTTTATATTGCTACCATTTTAGAGACTGCTTATCGATCCGAGTGTTAATCAGGCGCGGAGACGTTGTAAACATTCCGGGTTTAGCCCAAACCAACAACGTATTGGGGCTTGATTTGCAAGAACGCGACGCTGAGCGCCTCCACGGTCCTCTTCCACATATTAAAATAGTGCTGCTGCCAACGAATAATGCACCTAATTATATGGTGCCTGCACTGCAATGTCATGGCGGGCTGGACCAAATGATTTTTCGGGCTGCATATGGCCCGAAGGTCGGACGTTCCCTACCCTGGTCTTGTTGGTCACGGCAACCCATAGCGGCAACACCGCCCCTGACTTCTTAATACGGACCAATCACAGCCAAGGGGGTCTCCGTCGCTCTCCGTCGCTCTGCGTAATTTCGACGGATAGTTAGAAAATTCAGGAGGTGCACGTCAATCCGTCAAAAGCTCTCCGAGGGCTGACGGAGAGCACGCAGAGGGCGTTCCACGGAGACGAGGGCGTTCCCTCCTCTGCGTTTTTCGAAAAACGCAGAAGCATAATTAGGCCTTTAGACTATTATCTGGAATCCCGCACACAAGTCTGTCCTTTATCAACGAGTCAGTCAGCTCTCCGAATTCACACGTCTTGCTTCGGTTCCTCAGGTCCGTTACATATTGATCAACAGTTTCACCCGTTTTCTGCACACACGTGAAAAACCTGTGTCTCTCAAATGTCACGTTTCTTTTAGGGATGCAGTAATCCTCAAACCTCTCAAGTATTTTATCCAATTTCATTTTGTTCGCGTCGTCTTGGAACTGAAAGTTATTATATACCTCCAGCGCTTCTTCACCCACAACATGCAAGAAAACTGACGCCTTCATCTTAGCGCTCTTCTCGTCCGCACCGATCGCCGTCAGGTACAACATAAAGCGTTGTTTAAATCTCCTCCAATTCTCAGCCACATTACCTGTCAACTGAAGGTTGGATGGTGGTTGTAATGCTTGCATCTTTGCGTTGGTGTGTCCTCTTTCTCTCCCGGAAAGTAATTATGCTAACGATGTCCTCTCCGTGGGTTATTAGCGTAGCTCTTAGTTGCTCACCGTGCTAGCATACTCCGAAGCTTTTCCAACTTTTTCCTTTTCCAAAAAACAAAAATCCTTACTCTCCAAGTCCATCTTCTGACACCATGTAATGTTTGGTTGGGTTCTTCAATAAACACACTGTAGGTAGCTTGAAGAGAAGTCCTTTATGTATACGAAGCATTAGGCTACACGAGGTAACATTAACTCCCCTCTCACATTGTTAACACCGAACTGCCGTCAACGTGCAGTGCGCCAGTCTAACTGCGCATGCTCTGCGTGACAGTCTAATAACTGATGTTGATGTCATTACAATCACCATGACAGGATGGTTCATATATCAGACCATACATTTCAAACAGACCATATACCTTAGAAGGATAGGATGGAGTAAATACTTAAATACTGTGAAGGTACTCTTTGGTAAGTTAAATAAAAACAGAAATTAGAAAATGATTGGCATAGTGTTTGTAGAGTTAATATGAACTAGCATCTTCATTAAAGCTTTTTCATGAAAAGAAGAGTGCCTTGGTCCAACCATTCTCTTGACCCCAGATGACCTGATAACGACCTTATGATCTTTACCTGTTGAGTCATCAGACAAGGCTCCTGGCATCTGTATGTCTCCTGATAGTTGGCTTTTGTCTACAGCCACGACTAGATGGTTAAAGCCAAAGGTATTTGCATCCATATGGCCCTGGGCATAGCTCTGTTCAAGCCTCAAACTACATATTCTTTCATACCTGATGACCTGTTAAACTGACCTTTAACCATGGAAATAGCTCTTTACAAAGTGCAAAGAAGCAGCATAGTTTCTTGGCATATGAACAGCCCTTTAGTTTAAACTGCAGGCTGTGTGAACTCTGGTGTGAGAAATGAATTGATGCTGACTTTAATCCATGCAAATAAATAAAATCCCCAACAGTTGACTTTAGTGTGTTATTTAAAACTTGTTTATTCAAACAATAATAAACAAAATACACAATAGTGCAAAATAAGTAATACAACACACACGGTGCAAAATAAGTAATACAACACACAAGGTGCAAAATAAGTAGTTGAACAAACAGAGTGCAAAATAAGTAATAGAACAGAGAGTGCAAAATAAGTAATAGAACAAACAAAGTGCAAAATAGGTAATAGAAATGGAACAAGGTGCAAAATGTAAAACTATTTACAAGTTGTAGTACGTTGAAACTCACGGTCAGCCCTGTTGTCGTGCATCAGCATGTACACCTGGTGCATAATGTCATGTTGCGTGTCTTGGCGCAGATTTTTTGCCATGCAACCTATTGGTTGCCCGAAGCAAGTGAATTCGTCCATTGGTGGTGGTGGAGGTTGAGAAGGTTCCTCGCTAGCAAATCGAGAGTACATTTCGATCCTGCGCTCCTTGATCTTGGATAAAGCTTCGGCGGTGATGGCACACTGTTCTCGCTCCATCGGTCTTCTCCTCTTCTTCTGTGAACGAGGAGATGGCGGTACCATGGAGGCTGGAGGGGTGAATGGAGACGGCAGACAAGGAGATCGCGGTATCCTGGAGGCTGGAGGGGTGGACGGAGTCAGAAACCTGGGAGGTGGATGGCATGTTGAGGTGGATGGCTCAACAGAAGCCTCAGGTTCTGAGGTGTGTGACTCTGGGGAGGCCTCGGGTTCGGACGTGGGTGACTCGGAGGAGGCCTCAGGTGCTGAGGTGGATGACTCGGGGGAGGCCTCAGGTGCTGAGGTGGATGACTCTATCCCCTCCCTGCATAGTGGCTCCGTCTGTTTTTCACAATAATAAAAGAACAGTCTGTTAGCAATATGAAAATAGCATTTGGCTTCAAATTAGGCTTGCATTTGATAAAAGTAACACAACTGCATTCATTACATCAACAATGTAAGCACTTCAAGAACAGACAGTTGGACCTTGTTTGGTGCAGTTTGTGTTTGTGACTAGAAGCCTGACCATGCTGGCGGGTAGTGCCTATATATGTTCTATTCAAACAGCACTAGCGATTGCATAACATTTACAATGCAGGCTCCCTCGCCAGCGTTTATCCCCTATTCCGTTTTGCTGAATGTTGAAGCATACAACGACAATATCTATCTGCAGTGTGGCTCTCCCACTCTGATTACAATGCTAGCTCGAGCACAAAGAGGCTGTGCAAAAAGCGAGAAATATTTACCTTAGTGTCGTAGTTAGAGGTGGTCTCCCGGTGCTTAATGTGTGGATTCAACCACGACATAAAGTTCAAGGAGGCAGGGAACGTCTGCCCTCCTGCATCGCCACTGCTGCATTTTGTGGTCTTCTTGAGCCTCACAAACTTGTCTCTGATTCTCCTTCATCGCTTGATGCACTCCTTAACTTCAATACCGATCGCAGCCGAAATCTCTTTCCACGAGTTGGCGGTCATTTGTGAGTCTTTGTATGTACTCAACGACGGGTTGTAGAGGTTCTCATATCTTCGGATCTCTTCAACAAGGCGCTCTTCAGTGATGTTCTCCGTCTTCAAGTCGAATATTTTGTGCTTTAAAAATGGCGGTATTGTGATATGTACGGAATCAAACAGGAAATGGGAGGTTAGAGGTCGAGAAATGTCAGATTCCGGAAATGATGTCGTTCGGAGATGATGTCGTTAGCGGACCAATCACAGCCAAGGGGCTCTCCGTCGCTCTCCGTCGCTCTGCGTAATTTCGACGGATAGTTAGAAAATTCAGGAGGTACACGTCAATCCGTCAAAAGGTCTCCGAGGGCTGACGGAGAGCACGCAGAGGGCGTTCCACGGAGAAGAGGGCGTTCCTTCCTCTGCGTTTTTCGAAAAACGCAGAAGCATAATTAGGCCTTAAGGCTCGGTCAACAAGACAGGGAGTGTTCGGCGGGAGTCATCCGAGGATGCCCGACGAGGCGGATCAACTCTTCTGATAAGTATCACCCTACTTGTACTTTATTCTACCTAGAACATATTCATAGCTAGCATGTGTTTCTTCAGCATTCCCGTTGGCCGTCGACTTCAAGTCTCTTCTGACTTCCTTCAACCTGACGTTGCTGAACACACCAGCGACCCACCAGGCAGGAAAACAGCTCGACCTCATCCGGACACGTAACTGTATCACTGACCTAACCTCTGTAACCCCACTACACATCTCTGATCACTACTTTATCCAATTCTCTATCTCTCTCCCTCCAACTCCTCCTACCTCCCCTCCCCTCATAACTTTCAGACGCAACCTCCGCTCCCTAACCCCCTCCTATTTCTCCTCCATTGTAACATCCTCCCTCCCATTAACGAGTTCATGTCCCACCCCACCGACACTAACATGCTGTTATCCACATTAACTGCATCACTTGACACTATGTCCCCTGTCAACTAGGCCTGCGCGATCTTCTCCCTCCTGCCCGTGGCTCACTGATGTTATTCGTGAAGAACGTTCCACCCTTAACGCAGCTGAGAGGAGATGGCGCAAGTCTAACGACAGTCTAGACCTTGATAAGTATCACTCCCTCCTCAAATCCTTCTCCGCCCATATAACTGATGCAAAGACTCTACTGACCCTACTAAATGTCTCAACTCTTTTTCTTCCCTATCTGAGGCAGAGATCTCTGACCTCATTCTCTCTCATCGCCCCACCTCTTGTCCCCTTGATCCAGTCCCCTCCCCTCTCTTTCAAACCATCTCTCCCTCCATCCTCCAGCGACACCCGAAAAAACTAAACCCGCGAAACAAACCCGCTTGTATTTCTGTCACTGGACTCCTCCTCTTCCGCTACGTAGCCAAGATGGCGCCCGTTTAGGGCGAGTAGTGTCCATCGTTGGACACTTCATTTTTGGACCGTTAGCAGTGCATCATCCGGGTACTTTCAGTGCACTGAATTCTTTTGGTTTCTCAGCGTAAGCGCCCTAAGCACTGAAAGTAAGTGCTCGAAGTGCA
This sequence comes from Mallotus villosus, assembly GCA_903064625.1. Classification (NCBI taxonomy): domain Eukaryota; kingdom Metazoa; phylum Chordata; class Actinopteri; order Osmeriformes; family Salangidae; genus Mallotus; species Mallotus villosus. The sequence goes on along the minus strand of CAEFZP010003488.1, from coordinate 38,535 downwards.
CAAGTGCGCGGTAGTAGACACAGCCCTACTCCTCTCTTACTTCCGGCACTTTCCCCTCTGCCTTCAAACAGGCCAGAGTTAGACCGTTACTCAAAAAACGGTATCACTTCTACCCTTCTGTTCTAAAACAGTTGAACGCGCTGTATCTAACCAACTGTCAAACTTTCTCACTCAGAACAACCTGCTTGACCCCCACCAATCGGGCTTCAAGACGGGCCACTCCACTGAAACTGCCCTCCCGTCAGTCACCACGGCCCTCCAGTCTGCAAGAGCGGCTTCGAGGTCATCCGTTATCATTCTGCTGGACCTCTCTGCAGCATTTGATACGGTTAACCATCAGATCCTGCTCGCCAGACTCTCTGAGATGGGCATCACTGGCACTGCGCTTCAGTGGATCTCATCATACCTGTCCGGAAGATCCTACCAGGTCTCCTGGGGAGGCAAAGTGTCTGACCCCCGCCAGCTCTCCACTGGTGTCCCACAGGGCTTCCTCCTTGGCCCTCTCCTCTTCTCCCTGTACACAACCTCACTTGGACCAATCATCACCTCCCATGGCTTCTCCTACCACGGCTACGCTGACGACACCCAGCTCTACCTGTCGTTCCCCCCGACCGATCCGGGGATCTCAGCTAGGATTAAGGCCTGCCTCACAGACATCTCCACCTGGATGACCAAGCACCACCTCCAGCTGAACCTCGCCAAAACCGAACTTCTCATAATCCCGGCCAAACCGTCCGTCTCCCATGATCTCTCAATCACCCTGGGATCTGCGACGGTGACCCCTTCATCCCCTGCCAGGAACCTCTGGGTTACCATGGAAGACGAGCTCTCCCTCAAAGCCCACATTGCTGCTGTCTCCCGGTCGTGTAGATTCACCCTCTACAACATCCGGAAAATCAGGAGATACCTGTCGGAGCACTCCACCCAGCTGTTGGTCCAAGCACTTGTCCTCTCCAAGTTGGACTACTGCAACTCGCTGCTCGCCGGGCTCCCAGCATGCGCAACCCGCCCTCTCCAGAGGATTCAGAACGCAGTGGCCTGCCTGGTCTTCAACCTACCCAGACGTTCCCATGTTACCCCGCTCCTCATCTCCCTTCACTGGCTGCCCGTCACGGCCCGTATCAGATTCAAGACCCTGGTACTGACCTTCCGAGCGGTGAATGGGACTGCACCCGACTACATCAAGTCTCTCCTCCAGCCCTACACCCCCTCCCGCCACCTTCGGTCCTCCTCTGACAACAGTCTGGTGGTCCCACCGCTCAAGACCGCCCGGTCCCAACACAAGCTCTTCCCCTGTCTGGCCCCCCAGTGGTGGAATCAACTCCCCACCTCCATCAGAGACACTGACTGTCTCCCCACCTTCAAGAATAGGCTCAAGACACACTTGTTCCGAGAATACAACGGTACCTAGGAAAGATCTGCTGGACATGATGTTATTTTCTTCCAGGATCACAAGGACTCTGACTTAGAGAGCTGCTGCTCTTGTCGGTTAGCTGTAACTGATTAAAATTATTGTACTCGCTGTGAGGTAGTTTACTGTTGTTTGCTCTTCCACAGGTGCACTTTTAGATTCATGTTGTCCAATTGTAACTTGTTTAACTTCATGCTCTTATGATTTTTCCCTTTGGCACTTATTTTTGGTTTTTTTCACAATGTATGATTCATGTTTGACTACTTGCAATGTTGGGGATATCTCGTTGTTATGATCAGTGACCTATGCACTTTTGTAAAGCTCTCTCTTGGAAGTCGCTTTGGATAAAAGCGTCTGCTAAATGAATAAATGTAAATGTAAATAACTTCTGTTAAATTTGAGGGTGTCCTTTCCACCCAGCCTCGAATGGATTGGCGGAGCGAGCTGTCCAGACGGTGAAGGAGGGTCTGAAGCGAATGAAAGGTGACACTCTAAGCACCAGGCTTTCCAGTTTTCTGTTTAAATACCGTTTGACGCCACAGACCACTACTGCTCGGGCTCCAGCAGAGTTGTTGATGCGTAGGCCTAAGTCAAAGTTGGACCTACTGTGTCCAGACATAAAGGCCACGGTGATGAGGAAGCAGGAATAGCAGAAGGTGGGACATGTCAACAAATGCACAAAAAAAAAAAAAACAAAAAACAAAAAAAAAACAAAAAAAAAAAAAAAAAAAAAAAAAGGAGACAGCTGAAACCAGGTGATAATGTCTATGTGAGAAATTTCAGCTGCAACTCTAGTCAGAAATGGCTACCTGGGGTTATCCTGACGCAGAGGTCCTCTCTCATATGTTGTTGAGCTGACTGATGGACGAGTGTTCCGCAGACATCAAGACCACGTCCGCCTACGTCATGACATCAGCCCAGAGATCATCAGCACCTCAGAGTTTCCCCTAGTTAGCCAGCCTACTGTGGCAGTATCACCAGAGGAAAGGTCACTCGGGGAAGGGTCTGCGCCCCCTGGAGAGGAGGGACAGTTGGTTATGGACCCACAGACACCTCCTGTGACCCGTCACCTGAACCACCCAAAACACCTACACGCTGCCACTGCAGTTGAAAGTTAAGGTGTATGCAAGACAATGACACTAAATTAGCTTAATTTAACAAGTCGATTTGTATTCGTGGAATGTTGGAATGTAGTGGGGGAGGAGTGTTGTAATGTTTACGATATCAGTCTTTTGTTATACCACTAGGGGGAGCTCTAGTATAAATTTAAAAGTAAAGTACCTGAGTATACTCTGTATAGACCAATTTTGACTCTACGTCACACGGCGGTCAAGCTGGCTCAACTGCGCGTGCCGGTTGCAAAAGACGAACTTCTCCCCTGTATAATACACTTGGAGTGTAGATCAGGTCATCATATATCTCTGTTCACTGGATTACAAGGCTTGACATTTTTGAGGCACTTGTCAAGTACATTTACGTTTCACTTGTCAATGCAAAAAAGTCACTTGGGTTAAGCCAGCATATTGGATTTCTTTAACCGAGCCTGTTTCATTCCTCATTTTGCTGAGAAAGCGACCTCCGTTAGCCAGGCTAGTTTTGCCCGATGAATTGGTCAGGCTATTTAAAGGTATCGGGGTCCGATCCGACGTTTCTGGTGTAGAATGGAGTGAAATACAACATTGTGCAGACTGCCAGTGAGCGACGAGTCTGACTGAGGCTAACGTCAAAACAGTGTAATGGGGACGCAGTCTCATTCAAATTGCCAGTTTAAACAAATCACTAAAATAATCGGACCAGCTTGCTAAAAGCAGAATTCCCATATCTCTTGAAAGCTGCCCTGCTCGACTTTTTATATGTCGAATTGACTGTAAAACTGTAAAATTATGAACTTTGTGACATGACGCTCTTATATGCGGTCTGTACCGGGCGACAATTTCTCACTCAAATGTCAAGACTTTCGTAACCCAAAGCAAAATTCTGATGCGACAGATCAATGGGGAATCGAAAGGCTGTCCTCCTTTTATGGTATTTTTAAATCTAACTATTTGTATAATCCGTGTGGTCCTTCCGTTTTAAATGCTACCCTTTCCCGGTTTTCTGCAGCGACATTGCGCGCGCATCCTGAATGTTTACAAACATTAAATTGGTCTATTGCAACCTCTGCTATTTCTTATAAAGTTTCAACTCGATATATCTGGCAGGGACCTGTGACGTCGGTCCTGCCGATGAGGCTCCGTCCTCGTCCTCTTCGAGTTGCCGTTGAGGAGGCGGATGGCGACAGCTCGCCATCCGGAGATCTTTCACAACAGCCGCCGCGGCTTCCGTGCAGGGCAGACACTGTCTTCTTTCGATCAGCGGAGTCACGAGGGCCCTTCCAAGCTGCTCGAGGAAAAACCTCATCTTGTCGCGCTTACGAGGCATTCGGTTGGGGTTGACCTTTCTCCATATCACAAAGGCGTTGTAGGAGGAGACGTCAACGATGTTGCTGAAGATGACGAGGGGCCAGCGGGCCGTCTTCCTTTTACAGCTGTAGGCCGTGATGACCTTATCCAGATTGTCGACACCTCCTTTGTTGCGGTTGTAGTCTAGGACGATTTGCGAGGTATGAAACCAGAGTGGTGGTGGGAGTGAAGGCGAACTGCGACGAGCACCCGTCGCGCCTTTGTCGTCACCAGCTTGGACGGGAGCTTGGTCCTGTTCTTTCCCACGGTGCCAACCATGGTCATGTTTCTTGTCGTCATGAGGTCTCGTCCGAGTTCGTAAGAGGTGAAGAAATTGTCACACGTGACATTGCGATCCTTCAGGCCCGCTGTCACGTCGAGCACGACGCGCCTCCCCTGGTTCTGCTCGGTGGCTCCGTCCATGGGCTTCCCGGTGAAGAATTGCATCTTCCAAACGTAGCATGTTCCATACCTCTCTTATCGCCGCCAACTTGTCGGTCGCGCATCTCGTCGCACGGTCGTCAAATCGTATGGACGTCGAATAGGTGTAGAAGAGTTTCAGCTGCATGGTAGCGCGTAAAATCGATCTGCTGCTTTGCGCCTCCCATAGACTGGCGGCAGCTTCGCCTCGCGACTTGTACACCCCTGCCAGGATTAGCAGCCCTATGTAGGCACGTAGGTCAGTGGAGTCCATGGCTTTCCGCGTTTCAGATAGCCTTCCCGATTTGTCACGTCCAAGACTACTCTTTCGATTTGTGTCGTTACAAAGAGTAAAAACGTGGAGATGATGTTGTGAGCGTGTTAAACGGCGTAAGCTGTGGTTCCTCGGGGAGACCTCTCCGGACTGTTACGTTGCGACAGCTGCCTGGGATTTCTCAGATAAGCAACCGCATGCCATTCGATTTTGCCATTTTTCGACACGAAAGTATCTCTGTCAATTTGAGGGGCGTCGTCGTTGACTGCGTTGGACTCTTGCCCGTCTTCCTCTTCTGCCACATGCTGCGCGTGCTCCTGCCCTTCTTCTTCTTCTTGCTACTGCTACTACTAACCACCACTAACTACTAGCTTTTCTTTGTCGTAGTTGGTAGTGGTTGCGCTTGGAAGTCGAGAGGCGGCAGGTTCAACTCCCAGGGTTCTGGGGTGCTGGTGTGGAAAGTTCCCAAACACTGTGCAAAATGGCCAGAAAATATTAGATGCCATTGTATCGAGGCCCAATTGGACAAGAAGCCATAGGATATTTACAATTGTAGTAGGCCATAAGAATTGTTTTAAAAGTTCAGGGGTGTAATTTGTTGGATATTCGACAATATAAAGCCCCCACTCCAGAGACAGTTGGTGACAGTGAGGTGCAGACATTAAGTTAAACATAGTCATGCCTTTAGATTATAGTAAAAAAAAATAGAGACTAAATGTTAAAACTCAGTTCTCTGAGTTGGTGCATGTCAGTTTAGGCAAAGGTAGGCTTTTAAACCTCTAGGTTTAAAATAATTAAGATTTGATTGGAACTCTCTCTTTTCTACATTTATAGTTGGATTTGACATTTAACAGACATTTAATTCATTTAGCAAGTTGTTTAATTTAAACAACCATAACACAGTACATATGGTATACAAAGCTGCAGTCAGATTTGGCAAAATTGTTAGCTTGGATGTTATCTTTACATATAGATGGGGTCTTGATGATGATGCGCATATGTTTGATTGTGGGAGGCAATTTTTGGACTACATCTAAACCTCATGCGGCTGCTGCAGCATTTCTGCTTTGGCGTGACCTGCGCTGGGAGAGAGGGAAACAGCATGTGTGGGCAGATGTGTCTTTATATAGTGTTACGGCTCCTACTCCTGCCTGTAGGGGGTGTGTGTTTTGTTTGTGTGTCTTGTCTGTAGGTGTTCCTGTGACGGTGTTGGTGATGACGTTGGAGTGCGCGCCCCGACGTCGAGATCCGGACCTGATGCGGCTGTGTCTAATTGGGCCTAGTTAGACACTGTCGTCATATATAAAATGTGATCTGTTTGGCGTATCAGGAGAGAGAGGGGCGAGTCGCGTTGCGCGGCTGTGTTTTGTCCAGATGTGTAAGAGGAGAAGGGAGATAGTGTAGAGACCCATGGGTATACTCCTCAACACGTAGATAACCTTTGTTATGCACCGTAGTTTAGGAGCGGTCCCACCTGCACCTTTTGTAACCTAGAGTTTAGTGTAGTCAGTTTAGAAATACTAGGTTAGTTAGTGGTTTTCCAGCAGGGCCGTTTTCGGTCCTTAGCGTAGTGCACTTTGTTTGTCTCATCGGGAATCGCTCATAGTCCCTTCTCCATGTCTTTATGTACTGGTACGTCCCTTGTCTCTTAGCCCTTGTTATTTGTCATTGTTTGTTCATTGTTACGGTTTGCTGCGGCTTGCCGATACCTTTCTTTTTGCAGCTGTAATAATAATAAATGTACATTAATCCGTCCGTATGACCCCGCTGCCTTGTTTGTGCCTGGTGGCTTAAACGTTGACACACTGCACTGGTACAGTACTGACAGTCAAACAGTGTTACCTTTAACATCGTACGTAACAGAATGGGGGCTCGTCCGGGATCTCTATGATCCTACATGTTTGATTTTGTTACTTTCCTGGTGGTGCGTTAACGTGATTCGTTTGTGTTTCGTGCACGTTGCAATGGCGGCTGTCCAAGCTTTTATAGACGCTCCTGAAGAGGAGTTATTGCGTCAGTGTCGCAAGGAGGACTTATGGGCCTTGGCTAGTCACTATCAGATACCAGTGTCGAAACAGCTCCTTAAGCCCGAGCTGACTGAGGCATTGTTACGTGGGTTGGTGGACATACAGGTGTTAACGTCCACGGAACGTCTGAGTTCGGGGGAAGCCGACGCTGCTTCGGGTATACCGGTTGTGAAGACTCCTCCATCGTCGCAACGAACGGGTTCTACCCCTGGTTCACCCGAACAGGCTCGCTTAAAGGGTGCGCCTTACACGCCTGCAGATAGAAAGGGAGGAGAGGGCCCGGCAGGTTTGAGCTTACTCATCAACTTGAGTTGCGAAGGCTGGAGATTGACGGTGCGTACAGGATGCGTCAGTTGGAGTTAGGGGCACAGAACATGATGCCACCGAACCCTGCTGTTTCCGGGTTTACTCCCCATCCTAGTTCCCCACCGCATCATTCCGACAGGTTTGACGTGAGTAGAAACATCGCCCTTGTTCCACCATTTAGGGAATCCGAGGTGGATTCCTACTTTAGTGTGTTCGAGCGTATAGCGGCGTCTATGCGCTGGCCTACGGATGTGTGGCCTTTGTTGCTACAATGCAAACTTTCCGGTAAAGCTCAAGATGTAGTGTCCGCTTTGTCTCTGGAGGAGAGCTTGCAGTATGATTGTGTAAAGTCCGCAGTTCTTCGTGCGTACGAGCTAGTGCCGGAGGCTTACCGGCAGAGGTATAGAAATTACCGTAAAGCCCCTACAAAATCATATGTGGATTTCGCCAGAGAGAAGGAGACTCTCTTTGACAGATGGTGCACTGCCAGCAAGGCTACTGATTTCGCTACCCTCAGAGACCTTGTTCTCTTGGAGGAGTTTAAGAACGGCCTGTCTGAACGGTTGGTGTTGCACCTAAACGAACAAAAGGTAGTATCGTTAGCACCAGCAGCGGTATTGGCAGACGAGTTCGTGCTCACGCATAAGACTGTGTTCACGGCTTCTCAACGTGAGCCAGCTCGTGAGTTAGATGAGAGACGTTCCTTTGCTCATCCCGCTAAACAGAGAGAGGAACGTACGGGGAACAGTTACCAGCGCCCCAGAGAGGAACGGGAATGTTATTATTGCCATCGTAGAGGCCATGTCCTAGCAGACTGTCGGGCATTGAAAAACCGCCAGTCTCCCTCGTCACCAAAAGCACCTGCGAAAGGCATGGGTTTGCTTTCCTCATCGCCTCATTTAATGTCTCAACAGGGTGGTAATACGCAGCCTGGTCCCGACCCCAGTTATCTACCCTTTATATTGACGGGATCCGTGTCACTAACAGGGGAGTCAAAGGACGAGCAGACCCTTCACATTTTGAGAGACACTGGTGCAGCCCAGTCGGTGATCCTGCAGCATTTCTGCTTTGGCGTGACCTGCGCTGGGAGAGAGGGAAACAGCATGTGTGGGCAGATGTGTCTTTATATAGGGTGAAATGGAATGAGAAATGCAATACAAAATGGCTGAAAGGGGTGTATTTATGTAAATGTCCACATTGCCTCAATATCTTTGTGTCAATAAATCCAATATAATTTTGACTGATGGTTTTTCAAACCCTATTGGCTTCAAGGTGACATCATTTTGATGTACCATGCGCAATTTCATGCAATTTGAAATGTCAACTGTTTCTTAACCTTTGTCCCAAAGCTGACCAAAGCTAATATTGTGCCCTTTCTATTCATAAAACCTCAACAGTTGGTTTGTAGCAGAGAGCATAAAGAGACTGACTTGTAACCTTATGCTTCAAAATCCCCATTCAGCCTATTGTTGTTGGCCAAACATTAAGTAGTTTTGCTCTCTTGTTGTCCAACTCTCCAATGTACATTTTTATAATATTTTGCCATTTTGCTGAGGAACTTTTCAGCAATTTTTCATATTTACTTTTGGTGGTAGCCTTTTCAACTAAAGTCAGATTTATCTTTTATCTTTAAACTGAGAATTCAGGAACTGGATTTGTTGCCTGCTGTTTCTCTGCCATTCTTGTGCCTCTTGCTCAGTTGTTTACAATACTTCTGCTTAGCCTGATTGAAAACTACAGTTACACGCATTGAGTGATGGAGCAGAATGCGTGCAGATAGGTAGACAGACAGACAGGTAGCCCGTCCAATCATTATGGTGCGTTCACACTGCAGCATAGCGGACGGCGTGGGGTGTCGGCTTCCAATTAATTTTCAATTAAACCAGGCGTTGACGCTCGCGTAGGGCATTGTGGGAAGGCGAGCGGAGCGTCAAAAGTTGGATTTTCTCAACTTTATGTTAAATGAGGAGCGTGAAAACGCTAGCGTTGGCCAATCGGATTGGTTTCTTGTTTCCTGTAACGTAGCAACTGTTAGTCATGGTAAAATTTTCTAGGTTTGACAATTTCAAGATGGAAGAGCAACTGATCGTATGCGTGTCCGCACACCCAATATTGTACAATACGTCTCTGTTTGATTACAGAGATGTTAACAAGAAAAATGATGCCTGGCGCAGGGTTGCCGAAGTTGTCGGCGTCCCTGGTGTGTATTTTGTACTTTTGTAATTCAGTTGTCAGATTACGTAACTTTCTTCTGTGCTAGCTGCATAGTCTAGCTAGCTCACCCAGCACACGATTGACATCCAACGTTGAGTTCTAGTCGATGTATGCAAAAGGAAGTGGAAGACATTGAGGGACTGTTACAAAAAAGAAAAAAATAGGGAGAAAGAGCGGTGCAGGAGTGGAGCGGGCCTAGGGAGTGGTAGACCGTGGAGGTATGTGGCGGTCATGAGCTTCCTAGCTCCATTTATCGAGTTTAGGGAGACAAGTGGCATCTTCCCCAGCGAGCCAGAGCCCCCAGCCAGCCAGCCAGCCAGCCAGAGCCCCCAGCCACCCAAGATGGGAAAGACACCCAGGCTAATGATCAGCCTGCCAGTGAGGCTGGAGTTGCCCGAGTAATTAGGGGCCAGCCTCCAGCATCAGGTCTCCAGCATCAGAGTCAGGCTAGGAAGAGGGTGCAGAAGGAGAGATTGACCAGTTTTGAGGCGAGGCTGCTTGACGCTCTTCAAGCTACTGCACCTGCACCTCCACCACAACAGGAAGACGAGGATGAGCTTTTTTTTAAAAGCCTCCTCCCTTCACTGAAAATAATGTCGCCAGCCAAGCGGACAGAATTAAAATTTAAGATTCACCATTTGTTTTTTGACGCTGAAATGAGGGCCACAGAGTGACAGGGCTACTAAATAAATTAAAAAGTGTCACTGACAAGAGCCTTGTGTCCATTTTATGTAATTGGTACTATGAATGGTTGGTATAATTTGAGTTTTAACATACACAAAGGATCTGTAATGATTGGACTGGAGGGTGTTCAGTATTTAAAGGGGTCACTGACTGCAAAACCGTTTTTACCTTGTCATAGTCGAAAAATGACAGTTTGGTGTGTAATGTAGACATACAGTGAACCTAGAGCTAACTGAAGCTGAGTTGAATCACGATAGTTTGTTTAATAAGCTGTAGTGCTAACGTTACCCGCCTAAGGCGATTCTGTTTGCTTCGACAACAGAAGTGGAAACTACTGTAATCATTTCAAATGATATCTAGTCAATCTGTTGAAAACAGTGTTGTGTAGACACAATAGATTTATTTGTACGTTTTTATTTCAAGTCTCCACCTTCTCGTTTCAGTGAGTGCGGTTGGCCGTCTTTGCTCCGCAGCTTCGCTCTTTGTAAACCAACCAATCAGCACACAGCTCATCTAAATCACCACCAGCGATTTTCCCGGGAAAAAAATGATGGATGTAAAAGAGGGCATAGAACAGCACCCGGGACATTTTCAGCCCAACCAATGTTACATACCCTATTCGGAGACCCTAAGGAACAGTGTGAAATACCCCCAAAAAACAGTAAATGACCCCTTTAACTATAGGAACACGTTTTTGCTACTGCTTTTGAAACTGTCTTTAGAAGTGTTTTAGAAGTGCAAATTAGATAGTACAAGGAACTACACAACCATACACTGATTTTATCAAAATAACATTTAGGAACTGTTTGCTTTTTTTGTGATTAGTATGTGTGGCTCATAAAAGAACCTATGGTTTTCAATGCCACAGGCTATATGACATGTTGCTGCCAGGGCACTGCACCCTCTGCATTGAATCGATCATCTCCCTTTGTTGGCGCATGCTCTGCTGCGACATCACTCACCGTACCAAAGAATTTCCCCTAGGGGACAATAAAGTCTAAAGTCTAAAGTCTAAAGTCTAAAGTAGGCAGTGAATGCGTTCCTCACACGAATGGCTGCACGTGCAGGGTTGTTGCTGCCCATTCGTGGAGCCTCCTGGAGACCTGCCGACTCCTCCTGGTCAGGACTGGCTGAGGAGACAGCAAGGAGAACGATGGAGAATGTTCCTGTCAAATGCCTGCCTACTAATAGGACAAGCCTTGACCACTCCACCCACTACAGGGTTTGTAAAACTCTAGCACACAACCCCAACACGGATGACCAGGACAGGTAATGGCTCACATAATGCTTTATTACAAAGTTAGATTCAATACAATATAAATTGCTCCCCAAATAACGGCAGTCCAACAAAGTAGAGTCTTTCCTCAATTAGCACCGATACCAGCCTGGCATTTTCTCTTAGCGTCCGGTCACTCAGTCCAGAGCAGTGACGCTGCCCACAGCTACGCCAGCAGTTGGTAACAGCTTGGAGTCCTGAACGTCGGGCGTGTTGTCCGTCTTTCACCGTCTCAGATGTTCTATTGGGAGCATGGTAGAATGTCCATCTTCCATTGTGTCCATTATTCAAGCAGCGCTAAAAAGGCACGATTCTCTCAGATGGGCTGATCGCCTCGCGGAACGAAGTGTTTAGCCTCGCTATCCGGGGTCCCACTCTGGTCAGCAGGTCATCGAACTCGCCCCGGTTCAGCCTGAAGTAACGCTGGAACATGTTGTCGTCCAGTCGAAGCTCCTGAACCAGACGGTGGTAAGCTCCGTTATCTACCTGCAAACAGCGAATGGGATGAACCCAAAAGCGTCGGCGGCGTCTTCTCTGGCAGTGGAGCACGGCGATGACAGCAATCCTCTGACGGCTATCCATGATGAATGAATGAATATTGATGGGGAGCATCTATATTTATACCAATGTATTCCCTCCAAAAAACATAAATAGCAGGAGGGAATTTAATTTGTTGGTTCTAAATACAGGGTGTGGTTAAACACTATAAATACAAATACAACATGGACCATAGACAACTTTGTATTCCAGCCGGCACAAGACCAGTTACATAGAGTACAGGTGGCATTTAATCTTTCACTCGGCCTAAAAAAAAGTGTGGATAAAGATAACCTATTGTGTGCAGTAGATAAGATCATGTCAGATCTAGAAAGCGTATCCGATTTTTGCTTAATGTGTGTAAAAGTTGTATTTTGTCTGCACATTTTGCCATGACATTATACAAACTACATAACAGTGATTTAAGAACTACAGCTCTGCATTCATCTCCAACACGCCCACGAGCGTGGTGTACTGTGGGAAGGCAAGCGGTGAGGAGCGTTAAAAAACGCTGCAATGTGAACGCACCATTAGTCTGAGCCTGGCTTAATGATTGGTTGTGTTTATTACAGTCTTGGACGCCCACAGATGTCATATTGATTTAATGTCACTGTCAAACCTTTATATGTATTGGTGTATATGTATGTGTGTGCTTTGTAATATGTTGGCACCTTACATTAACTTCACATTCTCGAGGAGAGTTCTCAATCGTCTCACTTCAGAGAGGTCAAGGAATCATTTTTTTACAGTTATCCTATATTGGCCCAAATGGGTAAACCGTCCTCTGGAAGATTTGTGTCAAATATAATTGTTTATATCTACCCCCCCCCATGTGTTGCCATCTGGTATGAAATGCGCAATATAAAAAAATGTTTTATTAATTGATTAAATGTGTGATTTCAGGGGCCATCATAGATCTTAGTTTTTGCCTTATAGAAACTCAGCCAATAAACAGCTGATCAATTCATGGGCCTTTGATCTGCTGAAATGATGTGAGAAACACAGCACATTGAGTATAAACTGTACATTATTTTTATGTTCCACTAGAGGTCACTGGAAGCCTTACTACTCAACTTATTTCCCATAGGCTTGAGTAAAAAAACTGGTGTCAAACATGTACATTAGGGAAAGACAAGGTCCAAGTCATATCACTTGGTGCATGCTGATTGTATGTTATCATAACCCATTGAAACCTAACTTCTTACTACTAAAGTTAATATTTATGAAATCATAATCAAAGTCAATTTTATTTGTACAACCCTATATAAGCAATGCCACAGAGGGCTTCACAGATGCCCACATATCAGCACCTATATTCCACCTAAACCCTCGACAAGGAAAGACTCCACACTACTAACTTACAGAGAAAATTGGAAGAAACCTTGGGAGTAGCAATACAGTGAGGGATCCCCTGTTCCAGACACAGTTGGTGATGCAGAGAGGTGAAAACCATAGGCTGGAGACAATTATACAATACAAGTATACAATAAGAATACAAATGTTATAATAAATATATGTTTAAGCTAACAGACTGCATTGCACCCTACTGTCAATACAACTTTCAAATACGTACACACAGGGGAGAATGTCAAATCCTATAATCTTTTACATACTTGTAGGCCCCAGTGGTTTTTGAGTTGTTCTGTGTACAGGGTTACTGGAGTTTGTTTTTGTTATGGAGACAGAGAAATCAATCAATAAGACAATCAAAAAGAGCAGCATAACCAAAACATCCATAACCAACCCTTCTTGTGACCTGTCATGGCTCTCTTTGTTAGTAGACTTTGCATGGACCATTAGACAGGTATATTACAATAAAACATAACAATATGATTTAATTTGTTTAATTTGCGTTCCTGGCTTTAGAGCTGGTGCCAATGATAATAACAATTGCCCAAATAGACAAGGATATGTAAACCAATCACACCATAACTAATAATAATTTGTCAATAATTTGTTCTTGATTAATGCATTTAGGCTTACTAGCTAGCTATCGATAGCTAGTTTAAGTTAGCTATGCTACCTCATGGTTAGCTATCTAAAAATGTTGTCAATCATTTGCCAAGGCTAACAGGAGGCTTCAATCGATAATTATTAGCTAGCTATCCAAGTTGACATCCTATACACTCGACTGCCCCTTTTGAAATGGACTTGACGTTAGCAAATATATGCTAACCCAAATATATGTTTATAAGCCATCATGCAATGTTGAACTAGTCACTAGGGCTTCACTTGCTAGACTGGGCATGTCAGGGAGGGCGTGGAGTATGGATACAGGACCCGGCAACATTCAACCAAGGATGTTGGGTGCAAATTTAGAAAAAAACTAATATTGTGACCGTCAAAAACCAAAATTCTCGTCTCGTTAACGAAAGTTAAAATCGATTTATTCATAGTTTTTATTTTCAAAGATCCATTTTCGTCACGTCTTACGCCTGGGACACACTGCCAGCGATCGTCTGCGATTGGCTGCGACGCGCCTGGAAGCGCCGCCTCTTTTCATGTTATCAAATGGGACCGACCACACTGGCTGCGAAGCGCCCCGATCGGCTGCGAATGCCTGCGATCTGCAGCGATCGTTTCCACAGCAGGTCTAATTTTTTCGCGAGACGCTTGCGAAATCGGCTGCAGGATGATGAAATACACCATATAAGTTGATGTATTTGAATAAAAAAACGTGTTAAGATTGTACTACATTAATTGTAGAGTACGGTGAACATTTGTAAAGTTAGGCCGTTGCTAACCCTAACCCTAACCCTAACCCGCTTTTGGTGGACACGGCCCCTTAGTCATGGGGAAAAGGTTGTTAACTAAACATTTTTGTCATAGTTTTCGTCGACGAAATTAACACTGGTTTGTAGCTAAGTGCAATCGTAGCAGGTGTGAAGACAATACCAGCTCAGACATACATCGGCAAATAGTGTAGACTTCACTGATATGGGGGACAGGTTTTGATTCCAAAAACACTTTTTGGATGGACTGTAGCATGTCCTTCAACTCATTTCTGAGCAAGTGCCATGAAGACATGCTGATACATGAGTTGTAAATATTGCAACTTAAGAGCCCCATGTCAGGATATCAGCAGCGCTACTGTACATTGAATTGTGCTGCATTGATAGAGGAGAAACATTGTGCATAAGTACTATTATTACTTGTCTATCAATCAACTCAAAAAAGATATCTAGGATAGTGTAGGACAGTTTAAATCTACAATCATGTTATTGAGTGGAGTCAATTAAATCTGGGGACCTGTTTTGGTGGAACAATAGTTTTCACAAAAGAGAAAATAATTACTTTCATATTCAGTCCACCTCAGCATATTGTAAGATAGGGTTTATTTGGTTTGATTTTATGAAAGTAGGGACCATAAATGGGTATGTTTGTTGTCAGTGTTATTAGTCTTTTTCAAGAAGTAGATTTTTAGCATGTAGTATACCTTGCTATTTGTTTTAAAAGAATGATCAGGTCAGTGCACGGAACTGAGTAGTGTGTGTTTGTGCATGTATCTGTTTGTGTTTAGTTTGAAATTCACCTTGGACTTGGTTCTAATTCATTACATGTTGTGCCACACTTCAAGGACCAGTTGGGGGTTCCACCTCACTTGGACTCCAGCTAGGCAAACCCATAATGTTCAGTCTGAGATTTTTGGTATGTTTACCTTTATTCGTCAAATGCAAACAATTCCATTTGATGCCAAAGGTTGAAACTATTGATTGTGGACACTTTTTCATTGTGGCAGGATACAAAACTTTGCTGATCTCTCCCCAACATGACCAAACCTGTCAACATGAATTTGGAAATCCATGTTCTGTGTGTTTCAGTAATAATCAATTATTATCAACTATAAGTAATATATTGCATTGTATGACTTGTTGCCATGTATTCGATATTTGAGTATATGGGTGACCCATTACATTTGCTTCTGAAAAACTAATTTAGGTATCCAAAAACTGGGAATTCTGAACAGGGGAGTCCATGTAGCACACCAACTGTCTACCAAAACTGGGTACTGTACTCTGTATGTAATTCCAAACACACCACCATGCACACACATGCAGTCTGTGTAAACTGTATTCAGCTGGACAAGACTGCTCTTATTGGGTGTGCGCTTTGCCTTCGGAAAGAAGCGCCAACCTTTGTTATCTCACATATATATTATTATTTTTGTGCCCTTAAGGCTCGGTCAATATTTGTACTACATAGACAACGTCGGTGTCAAAAGTTTCGTCTTAGTAGAGATTGAGTTGCTTGTATTCGAATTTACGTTCCGTTGCACAGTTTATGACCATACAACGTTTTTGTGGCAAAAAGTGTCTTTTATCGCCGAAGGGTACTTTTCTAGCCTACGTCAGCACAGGTTAGCAACGACGCATGGATATAACGTGCACTAAGGTCACGAAAACACGCGTGACTATCTCTAGCAGAACATTGGACTAGCAGCTCGTTAACTTCTGGGAGATAGCTAGCTAGGCTAACTAGCTTTACTGCAAGGCAGCTGCAGAAACGCCACAAGCAAAGAGGCCAGGGTGATAACTATTTACTCATGTTACTTTGTGATATGAATTGTGAAATGTATTCACTTTGTGATATGAATTATGAAATGTATTCGCTGATATTATTAAGGAAGTACACCTACTTTCGGAAACAGTAGTCTATTTCACTGAAGCATTAGCATCATGACATTAGCCTATGTTGCCCGGGCAACGCATACTACAGCGGTCTATGATGCATCTCTTTTCAATCGTTAAAATAAACATTCCTCACACATTTTCGTTGTACGATTTATTATGACATTAGTAAACGATTTGTTGGTGAAATTATCATTACCTGTGCTTTGAAACCAGTGTAGCTCACCTCAACGCTGTAGCCTACCCTCGACACTAGTGAGTACAGTAGCTAGCTAGCTTAGCTAACAACAACTCTCCACAGCTGTTTAGGAAGTCAAACGGCACTCCCCTTACTCAAAAGTCTTTCAATAGGTCAAAGTATCTGACTATTAACCTGAACTTCATTGCCACAGCCTAAATTTGTCAATCTGTTCATGAAAATAATTAATTTCAGCCTAACCCGTATAACGGAACGTCACATTGAATTCAACGCCATCGCTACCAAGACGAACACTGTAGCTACAGTAGTTGTACAATTTACCGGGGCAGCTCCTCCACACAGGGCTATATCGCATTTTGCGTTGTTACTGACAGTGATCGCTACCAGTGAGCTTTTTATGAATGAGCGATTATCCACTAAATAAATGTCAAGCTTATTTAAGTTTTTGGGGCCATATTTCAAAAGATTGTACTGTTAGCTACTGCCGATAACGTCGTTGTTAGAATCATTTACAAAGGGGGTTCTTTATTAATGAATGAATGCAATATGAGTATGCTAAATGCCTGAAAATATCTGGTCAATTTTTACACCGGTCTGCCAAATGTATTTGTTTTGATTCAACTATGAGGCTGCTCACCATTCCCTCTTGCAGGGGAAATGAGAAGACAACTATTTCATTCTACACTTCACTCTTAGTATTTTGAGTTGTAAGCAGCAAAAAAAATATGCTTAAAAAATCTATGTAATCTTTATAAATAATAAGTATGCATTTTTATATAAAATATAAACAAATATCAGTTGTAAAAATGTCATTAAAAAACGGACCCCTCTGCAAACAAACAGGCACACCCTACAATTTCCCCAGAAATTGTACGCTCTCTAGTTTTATAATGTTATATTTAATCTTTTACATTGTATAGTATTGGCTAATATTAATTAGATACTTTTATTATTTTTCTACTTTTTATATTTTCTACATCTTATATTTAAAACATGTTTACCATATGCACCTTACTACCATATACTTGTTGGTGCAAACTTACTTTGCAAATAGAGTTTCTGATTCTGATATCGCAAAAGTGATACATGAGATCAACATATACTTACTATTGTCATACTTAAACATGAAACTTATATTGTTTCACAACAAAATAATCCTATTTCTTATTCTTATTATGTTTTTGTTTAAATCAGGCATAATAAAACCACAAGCCATTAACCCTGCCTGGCTATGGTTGGTTATGGAACCAACAACACAATTAGTATGCTTCTTCATGTTCATCCAGTCTTTGAAGGAGAGTGGGCAGACCACCATGTTTTTGTTGGGTTACAGTACAGAAAAGAATGAGGCTGGAGTCAAGATTTAATTAGAAGCATAATTTGCCAAATGATCAGTGTCACCTTTACGCCACACCTTAACACACCAATGTTGTCAGCTCAGCTCTACTGTACATATGCATAGCATGAAATGGGCTAAATCCTGTCATCTAAATAAATAACACATTCATTTGTCACACTGATAGTAGTTTTGATACAATATTATCATGTATCAAGCCCATCATTATCAAATATGCAATAATCAACAGGCTATTTTAGTTGGATGAACATCCCCTATTTTGACTCACTATGTGTGAGAAAGGGCACTGAAAACTCAGGAAGCCTATAGGGGCCACTCTTCATTATAGTCTAGGGTGAGTAAACCCAATCTACCCATAGCCTCCAAAGTCCTCTAGCATAATGGACTTCTTATGTAATGGAATTATAATTTGGAATATATCATGATCATAACTCTAGGTTGCTGCTGTTATTCCAATGACAATTATAGTAATTCACTATCTCTGTCCCACAATTACAAGCCTGCTGGTAAAAGAATGACTAGAACATCCTTATCTGTCAGAACATGTCAGGCCCTGAGGTATCTTAGATTCATGTATGCATGGTATCATCAGCATATCATCCCAAGGAAGGTGCACATGTACAGTATGTCACCTCTTGGAGCACAGGTGAGCTCATAAAGGGCAAAGGTTAGATCCAACGCAAATGGTCTGACCAAAGTCCAGATACTATGTGTGACTGAACAACGCCAGAACATGTACATTTATGGTCATGGTACTAGTCATCTGTGTGTATGTGTGTGACAAAATGAGTGAATTGACAGAAACAAAATCAATCCATATTTTTACAATGTTTTACAATCTTCTTTGGGACCTGATAAGGCAAAGGAGACACATTGCTTCACGTATTCAACAGTTGATGGCACATGGCAGCCCTTTACTTCTGTATTTCAGACAGATCAATGTAGAATAACTGTTACCCAACCAGTACTCTACAGACTTTTTGTCATTAACCCAACTGTTCCTTACCCTTGAATTGAAGTTTTATTCAACTTTTTAAATGATCAAGTTACCATTACATATCATGTAATTTGACAAACCCAGAAGATAGTTTCTGACTATATAATAGTCAGTAATAGTTCTGTAATATACTGTTATATACATTTCTTTGCACTTTATATGTTGTGTGAATTGTTTATCTAATTAATTAATATGTGTAGTTTTGTATATGTCGTTTTGTAACTGCTGGATTTAAATGTATTGTGTATTGATTGGTGTTCATGTTTTTACTGGGATAAAATGCAGCATGGATTCCAAGACTAATATTCCTTGGGGACGATAACATTGTATCCTATCTTATCATAAGTAGGTAGAGTAAAAAATAAAATCTACCACTTTTTTGTAGGTTAGTCTGGCTACCGAAGACGTTACTTCTACTTAATGTTAAAACCAGAGGCTCTAATGTCTCTAGGGGGCCTCAGTGAGTTTTTCAAGGGTTGTTGAAGGAATTTTTATTATTTTCTACCTAGAACACATTATAGCTAGCATGTGCTTCTTTAGCATTCCCGTTCACTGCAACGCCCGCCGACGTAGACATGTCACAAAGTATATACGTTCCACTTCTAACCTTAGTTACCTCTCTAGATCTTCTCCACCTGCTCTCTCTCTTTCTATAGGACTCTGGAACTGCCAGTCTGCTGTGAAAAAGGCAGACTTCATCGCCAGCGTTTGCCTCCCATGCTTCTCTTGATGCCCTCGCGCTAACAGAGACATGGATCCTCCCAGAGAACACTGCAACTCCTGCTGCTCTCTCTGTCAACCACTCGTTCTCCCACTCTCCTCGCCTAACCGGGCGAGGTGGTGGGACAGGTTTGCTTCTTTCCCCACATATTAAATGCACATCCACCCCACTCTCTTTTACTGCCAAATCATTTGAACACCACTATGTAATGCTAACTGATCCTATCAAAGCATTTTTAATTGTCCTCTATCGCCCACCAGGGCCCCTAGCTGACTTTGTGGAGGAGCTGGACATGCTCCTCAGCGCCCTCCCGGATGATGGAACACCGCTGATACTTCTTGGGGACTTCCAACATCCACCTCGAAGGAACGCAGGCTGTTGACTTCAAGTCTCTCCTGACCTCCTTCGACCTGACGTTGCTCAACACACCAGCAACCCACCAGGCAGGAAAACAGCTCGACCTCGTCCTGACACGTAACTGTATCACTGACCTAACCTAACCTCTGTAACCCCACTACACATCTCTGATCACTACTTTATCCAATTCTCTATCTCTCTCCCTCCAACTCATCCTACCTCCCCTCCCCTCGTAACTTTCAGACGCAATCTCCGCTCCCTATCCCCCTCCCACTTCTCCTCCATTGTAACATCCTCCCTTCCTCCTATTAACGAGTCCCACCCCACCGACACTGCCACTAACATACTGTTATCCACATTAACTGAATCACTGGACACCCTCTGCCCCCTGTCAACTAGGCCTGCGCAATCTTCTCCCTCCTGCCCGTGGCTCACTGATGTTATCCGTGAAGAACGTTCCACCCTTCGAGCAGCTGAGAGGAGATGGCGCAAGTCTAACGACAGTCTAGACCTTGATAAGTATCACTCCCTCCTCAAATCCTTCTCTACCCATATAACTGATGCTAAAACTCACTACTTCTTGAACAAAATTAACTCTGCCTCAAACCCTCACAAACTTTTCTCTACCTCCCCCCCCTCCACTCTGACAGCAGACGACTTTTCCTCCTTCTTTGAGAAAAAAGTTGCTGACATTAGCAGTCGGTTCCCTGAACCAACCTTTCCTATTCACTCACCCTCTATGACTGACCCTACTAAATGTCTCAACTCTTTCTCGGCCCTATCTGAGGCAGAGATCTCTGACTTCATTCTCTCTCATCGCCCCACCTCCTGTCCCCTTGATCCAGTCCCCTCCCCTCTCTTTCAAACCATCTCTCCCTCCATCATAACATTCCTTCTCCATGTCCTCAACTCTTCTCTTACTTCCGGCACTTTCCTCTCTGCCTTCAAACTAGCCAGAGTTAGATCCCTACTCAAAAAACCCTCCCTTAACCCAGCTGTCCTCCATAACTACAGACCGGTATCACTTCTACCATTCTTTTCTAAAACAATTGAACGCGCTGTATCTTACCAACTGTCAAACTTTCTCACTCAGAACAACCTGCTTGACCCCCACCAATCGGGCTTCAAGACGGGCCACTCCACTGAAACTGCCCTCCTGTCAGTCACCACGAACCTCCAGTCTGCCAGAGCGGCCTCGAGGTCATCCGTCATCATTCTGCTAGACCTCTCTGCAGCATTTGATACGGTTAACCATCAGATCCTGCTCGCCAGACTCTCCGAGATGGGCATCACTGGCACTGCACTTCAGTGGATCTCATCCTACCTGTCGGGAAGATCCTACCAGGTCTCCTGGGAAGGCGATGTGTCTGACCCCCGCCAGCTCTCCACTGGTGTCCCACAGGGCTCCGTCCTTGGACCCCTCCTCTTCTCCCTGTACACCACCTCGCTTGGACCAATCATCACCATACCTGCAAACTCTGAAGGGCTGAAAAAGGTGACACATTTTGTACAGCCAGAAGAAAACAATGGAAAAGACGTCAGTTAGTAGTCAAAACATTTATTTACTATTTACACCACTGAACATATGAAACAACCATAAACTTGGTCGAGTAAGGAGGACAAAAACATGTTTTCATTTTTTTACTCTTTTGGCCTGGGCAAGCCTTTCAAGGACCCGTTTTCTTTGTTTGAGCCATGTGCCTCTTTCGGGCCACACTTTCTTCCTCCACCACTTCTGCCCTTTTTACAGCAGCACTAGTGGATGGCTGGCAGACAGACTCCACTCTCCTTTCGCAGACTTTCAGCTGCTTTTGCTGCCGCAGGGATTTGTCCCTGGTTCCAGCCGAAATGATGTTTCCACACAGCCTTCTATCTACTGGCTCAAACTTTGATTCATCTCGGCTGAACATGTCCACAGCACTCATCTTTCTGCTCTGTAGAGTATATTTGACTGTCTGGATAGCGCTGAATGTGGTGATGTTCATGCTCGTACTTCTCTGGTCAATGATGTTGCCCATTATATTAAAAGAAGATTCAACTAATGGGCCATGGAATATTGACATTGCAGCTTTCACTGCTTGACACAGGCCTGGATATGTTCCCGTATCGTCCACACAGGCCCACCACCTCACAACATCATCTCCATCTTGGAAGCTGGGCAGGGACTGATCTACGTTGTACTGGAGAATTTCCTGGTGTGTGTCAACATCAGGCAGCAGGTGATTCATCATTGCAGTGAGTTTCCTCAGTTCAGACCCAGTTTGAGAGTGCCCTCTCAGTATTGGGTCCATGGCCGACAAACACTGGAGGGTCTTGCTCTGCAGTGGCAGCTTTTTTTGCAAGTATTTGCCACACGTGATGTA
Source organism: Mallotus villosus (assembly GCA_903064625.1). NCBI lineage: Eukaryota > Metazoa > Chordata > Actinopteri > Osmeriformes > Salangidae > Mallotus > Mallotus villosus. The sequence continues at coordinate 16,323 of CAEFZP010003488.1, read as the reverse complement.
TGCCCGGGAGACTTCCTCCAGGAATGGCTTCAGCAGCTGAAAGAGATCAGCAACACTTACTATACTACTATTGTTATCATACAAACTCTGCAGAAGCGCCTAATCAATCATTAATCATTCTTATTGCAGTACACAATTTAAAGTATTCACAGGGTGTTGTGGATTTGCCAGTCTGAATTTATTAGCCTTCCGCCCCACATACATCTCCCTCAAAGGCAGCAGTTTGTTGTCCAATTCCATGGTAGACAGAGTTTTGGGCATCAGGTTCAGGTGTTCAGATTTGACAAAGCAGGCAAGGAAGTTGGTAAAGACTTGAAGCTGTTTGTCATGCAGTTTATGAACAAGTGTCTGACTGCCCTATAAAGAAAACAACATTAACATACTTTGAACATTGTGGTTCAATGTACTAAACACACACAATAAATGCATACCAATTAACTATGAAAAAGCATAATACCCTGTGGTCAAAGAGAATGTCAGTAATTATTAGACATGGGATCCCTCTCATAATTTTTTTAGACCCAGACACCATAGAATCCTTTAACATTTTCATCATCATAATATAATTCTCATAATTTGTGCTATTTCTTCTTATTTAGAAAAACCTGATGAGAAATGTAGCATTCACCCTAGTAGAAAATGGCAGCCATAAGCAGAGGACTCAATGTTCAACTCACCTGGAACACCATGACATACTCTTTAAGGATCGACAGCACTCCTGTATAAACACTGAGGTGCAGCTCAGTTATGGTGGCTTCATGCCAAACCTTCCTAACCACCCTCTTCTTACGGTCTTTTCCCAGCTGCGTCATTCCTGGAAAAACCAAAGGCTCTATAACAAAGCTCTGTACAAAAGCTAACACTTCTTTGGTTACCATAGTGCATCTAGGCAAACACAGATCCAAGGATAAATAACTGATGAGTTACCTTTCTTGCTGAGGTCCTCATGAAAGGACCGAATCTGTGTCTGTGCCTTTTCGCTCACTTTGTACTCGACAAAAAGCTGACCCAGGGGGTCCTTGTAGAGGGTCTTGTCATCCCTGTCCATAAAGCCGTAGTACAGAACCTTGTAGGCAGGAAGCAGCCTCTGGGTGCTAATGCCAACATCATACGCCGATAGCCAGCGATGCTGAATGAACCTTTTGGGAGCTGAACCAGGAATGCTCATGAACTCACATATCTCTCTTAAGTACGCCAACTGAGAAAGAGAGATACATCAAATCAGTTTTTTCCCCCAAAGAGCTCAGGTAGCCTAAATATGTCAGTTAAGTATAAAACAATTTTAGAATCTAGATTACATCTAGAAAATAGTCTCCAAACAGGTAAGTATATTGTAAAGATATAAGGTTTCGTATTTAGTGTTGCAGTCAGTAGCATGAATCATTCTGAACTAAAAAAATATCTCTATAATGGAAATCGAATATTATTAACTAACCTGTTCTGTGGCCCATTGATGATCTGCATGTAGGTCACCAAACAGCCGTTCAAGATGGTTGCTGAAAGGAACTGCAAAAACCTTTGCAGCATTGTGGATATGGTGGCAACTATCACCGTCAACATCAAGAAGGCTTGGGCAGTGGTTCTGGCGCACTCTCATTTCCAACCCCGTTTTACATCCTCGCATAACAGCGCAGGAGTCCATCAGCATGCTTAGGAGGTTGGCCCATGGGATGTTGTTATCCTTAAAGAACTTCACCAGCAACTTTTCCAGCTTGAGAGCGCTAACCTTCAAGACCTCTAAAGGTCCAAGGTGTTCCACATCAACCATCTTCATGTCGGAGTTGAAGTAGCTAACCAGGATGGAAAGCACTTTTTTACCACCATTGGAAGTACTCTCGTCGAGGTTGATGGAAAACGGATACTTCCGTGTATTGCTGAAGATCCTCTCTGAAAATGTGAATCCCAATCCATGCACCATTTTGTACACTGCTGCTGTGCGTGACAGCTTCAACCCACTCAGAGCTACTTTGTCTGTAGCCAGTGTTTGGGCCAGCTTCACCATCACTGGTGCAAATGTGAAAGGAAGAGAATGTTCAGCGAGAGTAGCAAGGACCATCGCCTATACAAAGAAAGCATGATTAGATTTTTATAAGTAAAACTTGTGCAAATGTCCTGCCTTTTATTGTAACCCTATGCCTGGGTTGTGGAGTCTAGTTCAACTCTAGTACAATTGACTTAACACCATGTACAGATACAAATTGTGCTGGTAATGTAGCCTGCTTCTATGTAGCCTGACAATAGCCTACTGGCAAACATCAAGTAACCTGTCAACAGTGAAATAGTGGTTATGATTTAGTGACAGAGAAAACTACAAGCCTATTTAATCTATAATACACACCTCTGCATTAGCAACCCGATGACATGTGGGTACAGGCAACCTAACTCGCGCTCTCATGGCTTCAGGCCCTGCCTTGGGAGCACTTTGACTAGGGACTGGAAGCACACTGCCTGTAGTCATTACAGTGCACACCTTTTGACGGTGCACCTCTGTTTGGCAGTGTGCCGAAAGAGCATGAGAGCCCTTGTTACTGTAGTTTATTTCTTTGCTGCATAGGTTGCATTTTGCGTACCCCACTTTGTCAATTTTTACAAAATACTGTGACAGTGGGAAGCTGTGCTGAACTTCCTTCACATTGGTCGTGACCTCGATCTTTAGCCAGGCCCAGCTCCATTTGCATCTCAGCCCTGAGTCAAGCTGTGCTATGTATATTGAATCCTTCTCTTTAAGCTCCCTCATTCTGGAAAACAATTGTCAATACTTTATGTGCTGGACCAGGGCTACTTTTTCATGATCATAAACGTTTGTTAAGGCTAACTCCGACTGCATTAAATCAACGTCAAATGATCCGCCAGAGCTGGTGTTTCGATCACTCATTAAACCAGACACCAATTGGTCTTGTTTCATTACACGTTCGTTTTCATTTCGCTCATATCTTACGACAAGATATAGATAAAAAATCTGATAACAATACTAATGCAGTGGAGGAGATAGCCTTGCCAAAATCCTTTACATTGAACTAGCTCTAACAATGTAGGTAGGCTACTGCAACACATTTCGCTGATCTTACGTTAGCTGACAAGCTGACTAGCCGACAAACCAATAAGCTTGCTTTCCATTATAACATTAACGTTAAACATCTTAACAACAACGTTCGAGAAAACAATTATATTTGTGGAACTTGCCAGATAACAGCACTTACCTCAAAACTAATGTCCGTGTCCATTGAAGTAGCGCCAGAGATTTTTTCCAAAAAGGTGCTCTGCCTGTTCGTGGTAGCTGAAAAGTTGAATCTATTCGCGGGCTTTTCAAAGAAGACGCTGCATTTCAGTTGATGGTGATTGGCCAAATGACTCGCCTGACGTTTCACCAAAGATGCTTGACTACAGTAGGTTTTTGAACGTCCCTTTTATGGAAAATTAATTAGCTACAGCTAATTTGCTACCTTGTAGTCTTCCGTTCCAGACCGCTTCTGGGAGGTATTGTACAAATCGTCCAGCCACCAGCTCATCCAGCCACCAGCTAGTGCCATACAGTGGTATAGCTGTAGCCAGTTAGCTAACAAACATCTAGCTAGTCTAGTCAGCTTTGCGATGTTGGTCAGCTACAATACAAAGCGATTCTTCATTGCCACAGCCTAAATTTGTCAATCTGTTAATGAAAAAAATATTTAATTTCAACCTAAACCGTACAGTACAACGGAATGTTAAAAAAAAGTGGGAACTATTAATTGTAGTCCTAATGAACTTCTTCCTCCCCCTGAGCCTAGGGCCTCCACTTCAAGGCCAAGACAAAGACACGAGGTATACGCAATGAACCTTGAAACACAGTATTCAAATGAACACCTTCAACTTTCTCCAAGTGTGCCTTGCAAAGGGACAATGTTATTTATTTGTTTCAGGTTGAAGCAGACATTGTGAGGGCCCTGTATAAAAGAACCCTGGAGCTCGATATAGAGTATAAGAGGCTTTTAATTAAAAAAAACAAGGCTGGAAAAACTGGAATATGAGAAGAGATAGTACATGACTGAATGAATGACACTAAACTTAATTACACTGACATTCCTTTTCTGTGTTCCTAGGAAAGGGAGAACATGAGGATGTATTTGTTAAACTTTTTTCTACATTTTGGTCTTTTTATACCTTTTTGTGCCTTTTTTGTTGTGCCTTTTGAGTCTTTTGTGGGGTTTTTCACAATTTGTTTCTTTCAATGTCCTATACATTTATTATTTTTGAAAAATGCTATAAAAGTGAATGATACATCCAAATTATATGAAAGTAGCATTGTACGGTACCATACACATTGTTCTTTTTGGTTAGAAATGTTTTGGTTGAAGGAAACCCCAAATTCGGATATGGAAATAATTAGAAAATGGGTCAAAGCAACCCCAGGACAGCAGAAGGGGTTAGGGGGAGACAGTGAGACACCCCAGTGAATAGGAATAACATATCAACATGACACTACATAAAAGTAGGCCCTACCCGTAGCGAAATAACGCATGCATAGGTACAGGTCTGTGGGACTGTGAGTGCACGGCTTCGATGTGTCACATTGGCAACATACAGCTCAAAAAGCTGGCAAAGATGCGTCATTTCCTCAGCTGAGAATCTATCTTGCATAAAGATACTCATCAGGGAATGCCAAAGGGATTTGTCGGTCTCTAAATGTTTCTCTAAATTATTTGAATTCTAAGCATTGCTAGTCTGTGTAGCCTACCTTTAGTATAGTTAGATCTCCTTTCTTAAGATTCCTATATGTTTAATGTATGCACCTTCCTGCCAAAGCAAATTGCTTGTCTGTGCAAACTTTCATGGCGATTAAAACCCTTTCTGATTCTGATGTTCTGGCTGTTCTGAGCGCACCTCTCAATATCCGCTCACCAAGCTCCACATCTTCTATGAACGGTAACGCCATTATCCTCAAAAATGAGTTAGTGGGCAGGCTTTTATACCGGTTGATCTCTGGGGCCCGTTCTCCGTACATTGCTTACATCCAAGATCAAATGACACATCCAAGATGACATCATCTTGCTTATCATGATCTGGCTAATTCGGTTCTTTGAACACACTTGTTGTTTACGATTAGTATAGCTGGATTGAGTTATACGTTGGTCTAAAAGGGGGGTATGTATCGATAGTAGAAACCTTGATCAGCAACGTTGCTATTGGCTGCTCACATAAGTCTATGGCTGCTTACCGTGGCCAAAAAGAGCACCACGTTTTTTCCGCAACAGAGCAACAGCTTGCTCGAAGACTACCAGAACACCTCAAAGTCTGCAAAATCCAAGAAAGAGGGCTGGCAAAAAGTAGCAGACCAAATTAAATGTATAGTAGGCTAGTGACCACGCATGTTATCGCTTATTACAGTAAGCTAGGCTTATGTTTTTTTATTTTCATACTTTCATATTTTCATTTATCGTCTTTAATGTCATATAATGTGGTTTCAACACATTTATGATGTAAATGACACCCTCACAAAAAAAGTATAGGCTAGTAGCATATCGCGCTGTGCTTACGGATCAGCTATCATGAGCAATTAATTTGGTTTCATGTAAATTCTGCTAATTATTCTTGCTCCTTCTGCAACAGTTCCTGTAGTAAAAACGGGCAAGACATGTCTGTGACAGACTTCCTGTATCACCTCTGCTTGTGAAGCCTCAATCTAATCCTGTTTACATAAAATAAGTTTACGGACCCGTTGCTATGACAGCAAGTCCAGGATGAGCTTCGAAGAACCGAACAATCCAAGATAATGACAAATCGTCAACAATCAAATCCAGCTAACTGAGTTAGCGACGTACGGAGAACGGGCCCCTGCTCCGGGCCTCTGCCCTGCCCCCGGGTTTCCCTCCAGACCCCCCTTGGTCCGTCCTGCCCCCGGGTTGTCCCCCGGACCTGCTCCCAGCCTTGGCCCTGCTCCCAGGTCACCCTCCGGACCTCCCTTGGTCTGTCCTGCACTGTAAAAAAAATTGATGAAATTACCGCACTTTTTTGTGTTACATTACACATGTTTTTTTCTGTATTTCTGAATTACAGTAAATACAGATAGAAAGACAATGGAAAACTGTAAATGTATAATTTTACATACAAATTACAGCCAAATGTTGTTACTTAAAAATACACTAAAATGTCTGTCTTTTTTACAAATATTAATAACATTTTCACCAACATTTTCTGTTAAAACAGATAAATTCACTTTATCAAAAGCCTTTTTAGGGCTATCTGGTTGTTTATGATCATTGACCAATGCACTTCTAGTAAAGCTCGGTCTTCGTAGTCACTTTGGATAAAGGTGTCCACTTTGGAAGTGCTAAATGAATACATGTAAGTGATGAGTTAAAGGTTTAAGCTTAGTTAGATAAGCATTGTTTGGAGTTTTGTTGTTATGTTTGTTCTGTTTTGATATGTGTAATGTGATAGTCTGTAGTTTGGATAAATTAAGTGTTCACCCCGAGTGTAAATGTTGTCCAGTTAGATGGCGATCTAACCTGTCTCTTAAGCCTTGTGTGCGGCGAGCAATATTCCTCTCCAATTGTACAGCTAGCCAGCGCGACAGTTATAATCTGAAGCACAGGTAATATCTGTAGTATCTGGATACTGATTACAGCATTGAATGCTGTATGTTGTGCACACGTCTTTGAATGAACATGTGAAATCGTTATATCTTGTTTTGGCTTTATTGAATATTTTTAATGATTGAAAATGATTTTTTTTACAGAGAAGTTTAATTAATAAAAGACATATTTACCGGAAAAGAACAGCCTGTAATGTAATATTACAGATATATCTTGTAAATTTGGTACAGAAAAATTTCAATTATTATAATTTACAGTTAATTAATGTTAATGAATTTTCTTTTTAAATCTAATTTAATGGGTTTAATTTGGCGTCCCAGCTGCCAGATTGTTCCTGTTTTTTTACAATGTTTTTTTTACCCCATGGGAGTTGGGGTTAGGTCTCTGGAGTCGCCCCTTAGGTGGGGGGTACTGCCATGGCCGTGCCCCAGCCTTGGTTTGTCTGCCCTAGTGTTTCCCTTTGTTCTGTGTTTATTAGTTCCACCTGTGTCTTGTTGATTGTCGTTCAGTGGTGTTGTTAGTGTTGTTTCTTTCACTTGTGTCTTGTTTAGTTTGGTGTAAAGTCCCTGTCATTTGTTCAGTCTTGGTCAGTTTTTGGTTTCATGTAGTGTGTTTCCTGGGGGGTATTCCAGGTAGTGGGTTTAGTGAAAACCTTGAGTTGTTTAACCCTGAAAAGAGGAACACTCTGAGTTCCACGTTCCAGAGAGAGAGGTAACGAAACCTTTTGGTAAGTTTCCATGGTAACTTACTCTGTAAAACTAACCTGCTCGCTAGCAGGTTTTCCATGCCAAGCTCTGCGCTCCTACCTATCCCCTCCCACTTTCTGAGCTTGATAAAGACATGCGTATGAATGCGTATGAATGTTGAATGAATGTTGGTGGTCAGAGGGCCCGTATGGCGCGAATTGGCAGCCTCGCTTCTGCACCACCGGTATGACTGGGTCTGAATGAATACTTGACTCTGTAAAGCGACTTTGAGTGTCCTGGAAAAGCGCTATACAAATAAAATGTATTATTATTATTATTATTATTATTGATAGCGTTGGCAAACATGGATATCCTTTCCTGGTTCAGCCGAGCGATCTTGAACTACATTGAATTCCCTTAGTTATACGCCGGGAGACGATTTTAAGACTGTGATTTGATGTGCTTTAATTCCCTGATGAATGCCTAAGTTAACGCTACCGTTTCCCGTCACAATCTGTAATTTATTTTAGCAACATTCTCAGCCCTTGGGTCTTCATCGCTAGTGTTACACGCCGTGGACGTGCACTCAGAATTGACCAAATGCTTTTTGGCACTGAAATAAAGACAAATAATTGAAATTGTATTTGGTCTTCTTTATTGCCTACAAATAGAAATCTAATGAGTATTTGTATCGGCTATTGTTCCTACAATTTACATGATTCATGTACTGTCCTGTAACTGGTGTTTCAGCAAATCTATTTCAACATTGTAGGGGGCCAATATTGGCCAAACAACTGTAACTAATTCCCCTATGGTTTGAAGGAAGATGGGAAACTGAACAGTGTATTAACATTAACCAAATAATACCAATACTAATGGAATTACAGTTATTTGACTCAATGGGTTAAATAAGAATGGTCAAATTAAGGTTAAATAGTATAATAATTGAATCATATTGCAAATGAATTAAATCAATGAAGGTTAACTCTTACCTACTCTACCATGATTATTGTAACCCAGAGATAGAAAGCAAGAGGTGAGGAAGAAGTAGGACAAGCCAGAGCTGAGGAAAAGGAGCTGAGGAAAAGGAGACTAAGGAGATCAAGAATCCAAAGAACGATGCTTCACAATTCCTTTTATACCCAAGAACAACTACAATCACACCACAATCTTGACCCTTACTTATCAACATGACTAGCAATACTACAGTAAGTTACACAATGATGTGTTAGAGCCATCAAGTTGAGACTCCATCCAGTAACTCCATATTTTACCATATGAGAGGTGGGGGCAGGTTGATAGCCTTACAAGATTAGCCATTATTATTTTGCCCTAAGTACACCATCTCTTTATCAAAATAGAAATTCAGCAAATTCAACAATTAATATTAATTTAGGCTATTGTTCCTACAATTAACATCACCTGTGACCATACATCCTCCAGTAACTGGTATTCCAGTAAATCTTTTTCAAGATTAGCCTTTATTCTTCTATTCTTCTAAGTAGGCCTACACCATCTATTGATCAGTTTTGGCACTTTCTTCATGAGGTGCAGTTTGTACAACTAATTTACTTGTAACTGGGAATACATGAGATTACATTACATTTCACAGTTCCAGATGCAAAATTCACCTGCCATTAAATGAACGTCTCACTGTATACAGCATCCATGTTCTGTTCAACAGGATCAGAATGTGCAAATCGTTTTTTATATTCATTATTCTTATAATGTCAGTGTAACTGACAATTCCACACAAGCCTGTAAATAAAAGTACATAGGGAAAGAACTACCAGTAGCTACCATACATAATTCTCTACATGCATTTCTGCGGCAGCAGTCAATCACTGCAGTTACATGCATTCGAATTACGGCTTAATCGGACTGAAATAGAATTATCCCTTTCTTGTAAACACCTTAATTCGAATCATTGCGATCCGACTACGATCCGATCGACACCCCGAGATAACTCGGTCCGATTCGATTGATAATTCGAATAACGCATGCATGTAAACGCTTAATCGGACTATGAACTGGATTCAGCGTCTTTGCGCATGCTTGAGCCACTCTCCCAGGTCGTGACACGGAAGTCGAAAAAGGTTGTCGCTGCCAGGAGCTGGCCCAGGACAAACAAACAAACAACGCGATGTACAACCCAGAAGACTTTGTGTCTGCTCTTCATCAAGACTGTTCGTCGAGACCTTTGCGGTACTGTGGCAAAGTGCAACCACATATTGGTGGTCTGAATTAAATTATCCATGTTCCTTCGGCGGCGTCTTCTCTCCTTTATCAATCTAGCCAATATCGCCGTTTGCATTCGCCACTCCTATTGTCATCATGGACGAAATGTAGAGGGACGTAGCGTCACCTTGCCATCTTTCTCGAAATGTTGATGTTGTTGTCATAAATATAAGTAAAGGCCTTTATATATATATCTATGGTTGTTGTTGTTGGTAGTGGTGAAGAGGTCAAGCGGAAATGGCTGTATCACCACTAGTTGTAATGAAAACAGCGCCACGTATCGGACTGGGATATGACATGCTTTCGGCCAATAATTCGGTTTATTCACTGTCATGTACATTCGGATAATCCAGTTGCCCCAGAGAGTAGCATTATTCGAATTAAGCAAGATTCGAATTACTACCATCATGTAAACGCACTGAATGTCTCTTCGTCATCTTAATCATCATCATAGTCTTTTGATTAAAATAATTCTGTTGGGGGAAATTGCTACTACAAGTTGAAATAGGCACCGATTGATATTTACTGAGGATCATATCGAATATGATTAAAACCAAGGTGACGTTGAGGCTACAATCACAAGTGTATAGCCCAAGCAAAATATGCATTACGTATTCGAAGTATGTTTTCATATTTAATAAAACATTGAACATGCTATTTGATCCACCAATTTTTCTAATATTAACAGACAGTGGGGTTACTGGCTATTGCATTCAAATGTATGCATTGACTCGGCAGCAATTGTTTCCCACACCACTTGTATACGCTGCTACAGCCGTGTTGCTTTTTTCCGGAATATGTGTTCGACCATAAACACAAATTAAAACTTGTATCTGAAGTTTGGTAAAGCAGGACAACTTTTTTTGACGCCGGCTGCCATGGTGGATCCTAGAATGGGAGCTCCATTGATGTTGGCTTTTAATAGTTCTCATGCCCGCGCTTAACTCTGAGTTGACGTACTCCGAGTTGAGTTAACAAATTAATATCAGCTTTTCTCGAACCGAATTTACGAGTTTCCCCTTTTAGAATAACGCAACTCAAGAGTTCAGGGTTAATCTCAGAGTTTGGTAAACCCGCTACCTGGAATACCCCCCTGTTGTCTATCCCAGCTGTGTCTAAATTCCTCATTAAAATCCCTTTTATTTGATAATCCTGCATCGTCAGTCTCCTTGCACCTGGGTCCTCCCTGCACACCCGTTAAGAGTTAAAATTACATTTAGTCTGTTATTGTAGACACATAAAAATAAGTCCACAATCAAAATAAATGACAGTGCATTGCATAGAAAAGTGTGTAGTGTTAGTTCTGCACCTCAATATGACTATTGAGAATTATGATGCATACTTAATTCCAATCTAGAAAAATGTGAAGCCAAACAGAACCCTTAATCAGAACAGTACTTAGTTAACAGAGTATTTATAACAGCTGATAAAATAACATTTTTACTCTGTGTAATTGGAAAAGCTAAAAACATCAGCTGTTGTGCTTTTTGGGGGGGAGAAGACTGGATATGTCAGTCTAATAATTGTATCAACTGTAGCATGTCTTTTACATGGCCATATCAGTTGGAAGGTAGCTGGTTGATTGCCTCTCAGTATGGAGTTTTGGAGTACATTTGCTTGCTTAACAAGCATTCCTCTTTACAATTCCCTGTAACTATTAACACATATTGATTGTTTTAGTTGCCCACCTAGCAAATTGCATAACCTTAGGGGTTACTCTGTAGTTTTACCAGGTTTTTCCTCTGTTATTGACTACCATGACATGAAGAATGTTCTAGGCTTTGTGCCTTTAACATCTCACCCACAGAATAGAGTACTTTGGCCAATGTTCTCTCTTGCCAGTACATGTTGAGAAATAGCAGGAGCGTTGCTAGGGCATTTAGGGTTCCGCCTCAATCCATGTTGGATGGTCCAGGTGTATCCAAAAATATTGTAAATGTGTGCACCAAGTAGGCCTCACGGTGACCTGGGTTCAAATCCTGGTCCAGGGACCCCCTCCAAACACACACCATCCTCATCATATATAATAAAGGCTGAAATGCCACACAAGAAATGCTTAGTTACTTTTACAGTTTCTAACTGTTGTAGTTGACAGTACTATTTGGAGCAAACATGTGTCAGTGACAATATATTATTTTCAATATCTTTATATGCAGCTATCAATGCCTCTATGTAATTGTATACTTTGTTGCTCAGTGTTCAGGGATGGACAAAAAACGTAAGGGATACGGGCATGCCATGTGAATGTCCCGTAGGCCTACAACATTGTTATCTGTCTTAAAGTTGGCAGATGGGGGGAATGTTGCAATGGTGTCAAATACGAATAGAAGTTTCATGGCTATGGGATGTTTGTTTGTGTGTGTGTGTCTGTGTCTGAGCACTCAAAAAGTTCAGAACTTTATCTTCCCATTTTAAATTCTCATCAATAATTATGTTGCTTACATCCCTTTGTTACACAGAAGACAATAACTTTGAGATTAAAAAACATATATTGTTGCATTTGAATGTTCAAATCTATTATTAGCAGGGGCATATATCAACGCTTTAAGTACAAAGATTGAGGGATGAACACAGGTGTTGATAAAATAGACCCAAAGTATAACGATTAAATTATACTGTCATTGTGTCTACTACATATGATCTAGACCTGCAAATGTTATATTATTGGCAGGTCTTTGAGGAGTGTATTTATGGAATTTCTAGAATTTGAAACTTGAATTGACAATTCCAATTTCATTCTGTATGTTGTCTCTGTCCAAGCTTTATATGATGTGACAGACAAATATAAATGATCCCAAGCTGCACAAAATGATCTGGTTCTGCAATTCTGGCAACTTGGTTCATCTGTGGCCTTTATAAACTCTTTGCCTTTGTCCCTCAACATGGGCTGGAGGTATGGACTTTGGATCTGTAACTGTGCTGCAGTCTGTGACTCCCTCCTTCCCTACCAATAGGCCGTATGGGGTATAAAATCCCAAACCAAGGGCTGACAAATCAGTCTTGTTCTCATTAGTACTCAACCCCAAAAAATAGAGCTTCAAAGAACTTACGATGGGGGATACCAACCTCTGCTTGGTTCTTTTTAGCTGTATTGCTTTAGCTTGTAAGTACCACACACAGCTTATATCTTCTGATTTGGGTTTATTGAGGGATTTTACATTGTAACTTTCAATTACAATCATCAGTTTGTGTGGTGTAGTAAATCTTCTCACACATCACAATAGTCTTTGATTGTGCTCACCTTCTTAATTGCAGATGCCCAAGACAGCCCTGAAGGTCAACCAGCATGCTTGTGTAAGTTGTAAACAACATTCTATATAGCTTTTCAATACAATGTATTGCAACTTTCACATAAAAAACAAACATACATACAATGTAAGTGGACACATCTAATGTAAACAGAATAAAAGTTCTCCAGTACATTCCGATGTTAGGTGAATTATTTTCAAAGGCTAAATACAGTTATTGTTGATGATTTCCCTTAGTGGCAAAAAGGTACAAGACACTGCACAAATATGAATACCACTATGAAGCTGAGTCCCTGAATGCCATTACTGGTGCTACTCAGCTTAGAAATGGACCTAAAGTATCTTGCAAGGTAATTATTGTAGATACTATTCATCTAACATAATGTTTGTACTAACATAGCATTGAACAGGCTAAAATCTATACCTCTCTCTAAAGGTTGAGATTGAAGTTCCTCAGAGCTGCAGTTACATCCTTCGCACAACAGGCTGTAGCCTAAGTGAGGTGGTTGATATGGATGCAGAGGGCAACCCTGTGTTCGGACCTGCAGCTGGCTCTGATGCCTTTGTAGCTGCTATGGAAAAGTATGTACAATGCTTATGTCATTTATGCTCAAACCCAAACCCGTCCTATTCTATTAGTAATGTTCTGAATGTCTCCTGTTTACTTCAGATATCCTCTGAAGGTTGTGGTTGAAGGAGTGTATGATGTGAAACTGTACCCTGAGGAGGATGAGCCCATGACCATCCTGAACATTAAGAGAGGTATTGTCTCTGCCCTTGCTGTGCCCCTGCTGGAGGAAGACAAGAACAAGAGACTGGTATGTTCATCTAACACCTAGTTTCTTGTATGTGTATATTATATTTTCAGTTAAATATGTCAATTGTTGTTGGTTGTGTGTATGTAACATACAGTAAATATGCATGAAAAGTTACATTATTAAATGTGAAATATTTTTGATTTCTTCATTGTCCACTTTAGCCTACAATCCATGGCATGTGTAAGACCGACAATACTGTCAATGCAAGGGAGGACATTGCCACTGACATTACCCTCACTAGGGACCTGTCAAGATGTGACAACTTCATCCCCCAGAGGGACCACACCAGCCCCCTGGCCCTCATCTCTGGCATGGTGAGAATTTGGCTTTTGTCACCACTGTGAAATACAATTACACCCCTTCAAAATAATTCACAACAAAAACATGTTTCCTCCTACAGCACTACCCTCTTTCCCAGCTAATCAGGAGCTCTCAGACCTGCAACTATAAGTTTGATAATGAGAACAAGCACATGACATCTGGTGCCTGCACTGAAAACCACATCTTGGTGCCTTTTTCTCACAAGTGAGCCTCATCAAACCCCATGTTCCATGATATGCATGAAAATAAGTGATATCCAGCACTCTTTACTATCTTTCATATTCCCATAGGGGACAATATGGAGTTACCAACGTTGGCAAGCAGTCTTTGACCCTGCTGGAGGTTTCAGCCTACAATGAGAGAGTCTTCGACAACAGTATGAGTCTTCTTAGTTTAATTTGTGAACTCATTGACAGCCATATAAAATACGCAAATGTGCTTTTAAAACTGGAGCAATTTATCAGTCCATTCTTTCTCTATCTACAGATGAGGCTAATCTTAAGGGTCTGGCCATGGAGGCTGCTGAAGATAAGAGTGTTGTTCAGGACAAGGATGCAGCACTGGCTGTCCTGAGAGAACTGGCTACTTTGTCTCAGTCCACCAACGGAGAGAATAGAGCCCACCTCTTCCAGAAACTTGTGAGGCTGGTCCGTGGAATGAAGCAAGAGACCCTGAGCCCTGCTGTTCCAGAGGCCCTAGAAATTTCCGGTTCCCTGACATACCAGGTTCTGGCCCAGTGCGGCACACCAGAATGTAGCAGTGCCCTCATGCAGATCCTTAGGACCTTTGACACCTCAGCTGTTGAGGTTGATGCTGCTGTGTTCACCATGGGCCTGTTGCCTAACCCCTCTGCCCTACTGGTCAACGACATGCTGGCTATGGCTCAGTACAAGCAGAGCAAGCCCATCATGTATGCATTGAGCAATGCTGTCAAGAGGTGAGAGAATGCTTACTTAGCTTGTGACCCAAGGTAGAATGATAACATTTTATCTTGATGGCCCTTTTTAATGTAATATATTTTCTCTATTATCCATACAAGGTTCTACAAGGCTGAAGGAAAGTTGACCCCTGAGTTCCATGCTGTTGCTGAGTTTATGGCTGCCCAGTTGGGGGACTGCTCTGGTGACCAGGACAATATTTTCATGACCCTTAGAGTGAGAAATTCATAAAACAAAATACATTATGTTTTATTCCTCCTGACACAAGGTAAAAATTAAATATGACTAACATTTCCTGCTTCTGTTTCCAGGTTATTGGTAACATGGCCGCTGCCATGGGAGCTGCCAGTCCTGCCCTGAGGACCGCTATGATCCAGTGCGTGAACCAGCCAGCTGCCACCATGGAGGTCCAACAAGCAGCCATCCAGGCCTACAGACAGACCCCTGTTCCTGAGGAGGCAAGCCAAACTATGAACCATTCTTTAGTAGAAACAAAATCCAGTACCACAACGAGGAATTAATATGACTTGCTTCCCTACTAAAACTAAGTTGTCTTTCTTGTCACAGGGAAGAGAAATACTCATGCAGGTCCTTTTGGACAGTGCTAGCCCTCTGCAGAAACGTGTTGCTGCCTATCTGGTGTTGATGAAGGATCCTCAGCCAAGTGAACTGGCTCAATTGGCCGCCGCCTTGCCTATTGAGGAGAACCAGCAGGCTAAAAGCTTTGTCATCTCCCATCTGACCAACATATTGGCCTCCACTGAGCCTGAGACCCAGGGGTATATAGTATCTTTCAATTAAACTACAGTCAAGTTCTCAACTACTGTTCTCTTCCTCCATTATAATTTTGACCTCTCAATTCTGTTTTCTCCAGGCTTAGACAGAAGATCCTTGATGCTCTTCAAGGAAATGAGGTTGGAACGATCATGGACTCTAGCCGGTACTCCCGCAACTACAGGATTGGATCTGTAGAAAGCAACATGATATTTGATGGCACCAGCTACTTCCCAAGGGAACTTATGCTTGAAATGACACTGAAAGCCTTTGGCTATGACATTGACATAATGGAGGTATGATATTATATAACAATTTATGTAATTTGCTAAATGTAGGACTTCTGGTTCATTGGGTTTTGCATTACTTTAATAATAACTTTTTAAAAGGTTGGCGTTGAAGGCAAAGGACTGGAGCCAACTCTTGAGACTCTCTTCGGCGAGAATGGTTTTTTCCCTGACACAACTCTGAAGACTATTTACTTTGTTTCTGACAAGATGCCCTATGAGATCAGTAAAGTTCTGAAGAATATGTTTCCAACTCTGACGGCTGATAGAAAGAAGAGACAGGTATCATATTTATGAAGCAATTCTGTTCATTATTAACTGGCAACTGACCTAATTTGCATTTACATAAACCAGATTATAGCCTTTTCTACAACATCCTTTCTTTTAGGCCTCTCAGAACCTAATCAGTGAAATCAGCCGCAACCTCAACAAACTGGTGAG
>CAEFZP010003487.1:170000-177270 GCA_903064625.1 Mallotus villosus | reverse complement strand
AAATGGCCAAACACTTTGTTTGTGGATCAGTCCTTTTGTTGCGAAAGGGCACTTAACCGTTTGTAAGAAGAGGAGACTTCATAGGAACAATCCAACAGCTCCATTCCCAACGTTAAACTTGAAATCAGCCAGCCCTCCACCCACCGCTTCTAAACCGTTGTTAAGATGTTTCTGTGACTGTTGTGTGTGTCTTTGTTGATGTCAGGTCCAGAAATGAACATCAAGCCAGTCCATTGATAAGAGTATACCTGTCCACTGGAATCTTCGGAGTGTGGTCCCAGGCGCTGCGCTTTAGGCGCGCGCTACACGCAAAGAGGGAGTTTATCTCCATTCACTATCTATTGAGGAACACCGAGAGCCTGATGAAGCAGGTGGATGGAAAACTGAAGACGTCTTCAGACAACCCACGCACTCTCAACCCCAAGAGTTTCCAGGTACTGTACAGCGTGTGTGTGTGTGTCTGTAGGTACGTGTGTGTGTGATCAGACTGGTTTCTATTCATGGATGTTTGAAAGTGAACCAACAGTTTTGGAAATAAGAACTGGATATCGATTCCATATCCACCTTTCAACAGCTCCACCTGCAATATACGTCTCTAAAACAGATTCACACCCATTCAGACACCCCACGTCTACTATGTGTCTAGAATTGAGTCACGGTCTGTGGCGATTTGAGCCAATTCAAATCAGCTGAATTATTCAACTCCTCCTCTCTCCTTGGTATATAAATAGCAAAGAGCTTTTACCTTTTGGTGGCGTCGCTGGTTAAAACAGGGTTCACAGAGGTGGCGATCGCCTTCGCGAGTCTGAAACCCACGTTTGTCACATCCAGCGACGCGACGGCGCCAGTTGCACCCCGCAGCAGTAGCCGTTCGATGCCTTTTTTATCACTCTTTTTAGTTCTCCATCGGTTGTTTCCTTTCTTCTCCGTCCGTGACGGTTAGCATTCCGCAGACTGCTCTCAGTCTACAGTCTGTAGGCTTCTCTTAACAGACACATAGACTCCCACTTCCTCATCTCCATCCAAGCTAAGACTCCAGTGTCCATTATCAGCCCTCTTTGTCTTCTTGTCAGCACACTGTCTTCCCTGGCCTTTTCACACATTCCTCACGCCTGCACACATAGTACATGGACCATAAAATAGTTTGATTAAAATATTCCGTGATAAATGCTAAGTGTTTTTCCGGCCGCGCGTAGGGACGGGACCGTACAGTAGCGGTAGCATATTCTTCTCTCTTGTTAAATTCATCGCGGCGTAAGTAATCGAGGTGTTTACGAAATGACTGTGTAATATTAAAACATTATCTCACCACTGAGTTGCACAGAGTTGGGAGAGGTCTGAACTTCCAACAGGCTTTTAAAAGTGAATCAACAATTCATGCCAGGCAACGCAAACCCAGAAGTCTAAAAAACCGAATTTGTATCTGATGAATGCAAGGAGCTCAAAGTCGCCGATGGCAGGGTGTGGGAGATTAACGAGAGCAAATTTTTCACGGCCCGAAAGGGGGAAATGAGATTTATGATGTGGCGCTGTGCGCCTGAGAGCTGCTCCATCACTAGATTTACGATAAACCTTAACAGGAGGAAACAGCCCCTCCTGTGGAGGCCTCACTTTATTGATACACCTGCTGCTCGCAGCCTTTATTGATATGCCTTCCAGCAGCAGGCAGGCAGGCCTGCTACCATGCTGGCCCAGCCCTCATCAACAGACCTGGCTGAGGACACATCGGTCCCCCCCCTCCCCCATGACAGACCATCATTTACAGGTGAGGAGATGAACCCGGGACAGATTGACCGGCGCCGTCTCCCGAGAAGAACCCAACGGATGAACGTTCCGGAATGGATCTGAACTCCTGGAATGGATTGTGATCACAATTCAGCCGATGCCTCGACAAAGTGACTTAATACGTGTTTGACCTTCTCTCTGTCTCCTCCTTCTCTCGCCTCCCTGTTGTCGTCTCTCTAATCCCCCTGTTTTTCGTTCGTCTCTCCTCTCCCCCTCTCCCTCCTCTCGCCTCTCTCTCTCTCTCTCTCCATCATCCTCTCTCCTCTCTCTCCCCTCTCCCATCTCTCCCTCTCTCCCTCTCTCCTCTCTCCCTCTCTCCCCTCATCTCCCTCTCTCTCTCTCTCTCTCTCTCATCTCCACTCTCCCTCGCTCTCCCTCTCGCTCTCTGCATCCCCTCATCTCTCTCCCTCTGCTCTCTCTCCTCTCCCTCTCTCCCTCTCTGCTCTCTCCTTCTCCTCATCCTCTCTCATCCCGTCTTCTCTCTCTCTCCCTCGTCTCGACTCGCCCTCTCCTCTCACATCTCTCTCTCCTCATCTCCGCTCTCCCTCTCTCGACTCTCCTCATCGAGACCCCTCCCTTCTCTCGTCTCTCACCTCTCTCTCTCTGTGTGTGTGGTGGTGCCGACCCCAGGAGCTGAAAGACAAGGTGACCCAGCTGCTCCCCCTGCTGCCCGTGCTGGAGCAGTTCAAGACGGACGCCCAGATGCTCCTGCGCCTGAGGGAGGAGGTGAGGAACCTGTCCCTGGTGCTCATGGCCATCCAGGAGGAGATGGGCGCCTACGACTACGAGGAGCTCCGGCAGAGGGTGCTCCTGCTGGAGACTAGGCTCCACTCCTGCATGCAGAAGCTGGGTAAGAGAGAGGCAGCGTGTGGGGGGTGGGTGGGTGTGGGTGTTTGTGTGGGTGTGGGTGGGTGTGTTTGTGTGGGTGTGGGTGGGGGTGTTTGTGTGGGTGGGTGTTTGTGGGTGTGGGTGTTTGTGTGGGTGTGGGCGGGGGTGTTTTGTGTGGGTGGGTGTGTTTGTGGGTGTGGGTGTTTGTGTGGGTGTGGGGGGGTATGTCTAATGGTCACACTAAAGTACTGTGACTGCGAAAATGGAACATTTTGAGCTACTCGTCAGACCTCCAATCACAGCAGAGGGGCTCATTTTATGATCAATGCAACATTTTAATGATGTAAAATCTGCAAAACGCTGTGATATAAAAATTGAGCTTTCGTTTTGGGCTGTTAATGGCCAAACTTCTGGTGGTTTAAAGCATATTCCTTCTACTAGCATAATACATTAAACACAGGCCTGAAGAAGTTGGATAGATGATCGCATACTCATGTATTATGTGGCCTAAACTGATGATTCTACAGAATCCAATATAAAATGATGATCTAACATAAAAAAAACAGTATTGCAGCTAAAGTATAGCCTGTAGCTGTTTAATATTTCACCACATTCGACCGTTCAAATCCTGTCTGTAAAACATTGCAAATAGTTGCCGATAAACTGGAGTCTGTGGATGTGACTGTGTGTGATTAATGACCGTATGTGGTTTGTCTGTTTCCAGGATGTGGAAAGCTGACTGGCGTCAGTAACCCCATCACTGTGCGAGCGTCAGGGTCAAGGTTCGGCTCCTGGATGACTGACACCATGATCCCCAGCTCGGACAACAGGGTGAGTCCACACCTGCCACCCTACAGCCCCCTAACCCTCCCTAACCCTGTCCCTGGCCAGAGTGATACTTATGAGTACTGCAACTGTATACTCCAGAGAGAGAACGAATGAGAGGGGGTGGGATGTTTGCAGAGACACAATGCTGAGTCACTGACGCACAACATGGCTCTCTTCTTTGACTTTCTCCTCCTCTTACTCCTCCTCCTTTCTCCTCCTCCTCCTCCTCCCCTGCTGTCAGAGTTACTACAGCTGATTAATCACTCCATCTTGGACAGATAAATGACCAACTTGTTTGGCCAGAAGTTTTAACCAATCACCTGGGTAATTACCAACCGTGGCGGTGTGTGTGGAACGGGTCTGGAATGAGACGATACAGGAATGGGCTTTGGGCTGATTGGAGATGACTTGTGGTCTCACATTAGCAAGCTGGAGAGAGAGAGAGAAGAGATGGAGAGAGAGAGAGAGGAGAGATAGAGAGAGAGGGAGAGGGTGGGTGGGTGGGGGGGTGGACAAAAAGGAGGAAAGAGAGATGGGTTGATGGGATGAGGAGGAAAAAACGCAGGGGGAAGTGAGGAGAAAGCAAATGAGGGAGAATGTGGGAGAATGTGGACGGATGGACATGGAGAACGAAAGAGAAACGAAAATGAGCAGCGAGAGGAGAGACGGGAGATAATGTCTCTGATCTACACATTGTGTCAAGTTTCCCATCGAATTGATATTGCCAACAAAGGTCACATTCCACGATCAGAGATCTCACTCTCTCCCTCCCATCTCCAATGATCACCTTGCTCACTGAGATCATGTTAGCCATCAAATCAATCACGGATCACAATTATAGCCTCCCACCACAGAGAGATCACATTACCATCCGCATCAGTCATTGGGATCACATTCGGAGGGAAATGTCATTAGCTTCAGGGAAGGCAGTTCTCCCCACTGTGCTGGGGTGAAACGTCCATCAAACTGCTTGCCTGCCAGCCTGCCAGCCTGCCTGCCTGTCTAGCTGCTTCCCTTGCTGCCCGTCTAACCTGCCTGCCTAGTTGCTTGCCTTCCTGCCTGTCTAGGCACCTGCCTGTCTGTCTGCTTGCCTGCCTGTCATCCTGTCTGTCTGCTTGCCTTCCTGCCTGTCTTGCTAGCTTCCTGCTGATCTGCCTTTCTGGCTACTTGCCTGTCTATCTGCCTGGCTGCCTGTCTATCTGCCTGCCTGTCTAGCTCCCTGCCCACAAGGCTGTACTACCACCCGTATGCCCCCAGGGCTCTAGGGACTCATTTAGCATTAAAAGGAGAAACTGTGCCTAATGCTCCATCATCTCTCCTCCATAATTCAGCTGGGGTGGGAGGTAGGAAATGGGGGTATGAGAACAACAACGAGAGACGAAAATCCTCCCTAAGCTCGCTTGAAACATTAAAAGAGGGATAAATAGCCGGTCTGAATGCATGAAAATTGGATCAATGAAGGGCTGAGCAGTGTCTCAGAGGAAGGCTGTTGCGATGAGAGAGACGGAGCCACGGAGGGGCTGCCCCGTCAGTGGCCCCCCCGGCCACTCATTCGGCTACGCGGAGAGGGCTTCGAGGGAAAAGAGAGAGAGCTGCTAACTGGATTGATTTCCTGTAAGTGTGGCCTGAAAAGAGCAGGGAGCTGAGGCAGTGGGCTGACTGCAGAGAGTAGAGGCGACGTCTTCACACACACACACACACACACACACACGCAGAGGAGATCAATGGCTCTGCACGCGCACACACACGTGCGCTTACACACGTGCACACACGAACCGTAGCTCGGAGCCCCGCCGCAGGATCACCCGAGAAACAAAAGCCTTCAAATCCGGAAGAAGAAGAAGAACCCTGATACTGTCATCCCCCTCCGACTCCTCCTCCTTCTCACCTCTCCGTGTTGTTCTCCCCCCTCCGACTCCTCCTCCTTCTCACCTCTCCGTGTTGTTCTCCCCCTCCTACTCCTCCTCCTTCTCACCTCTCCGTGTTGTTTCTCCCCCTCCTACTCCTCCTCCTTCTCACCTCTCCGTGTTGTTCTCCCCCCTCCTACTCCTCCTCCTTCTCACCTCTCCGTGTGTCGCCCCTCCTACTCCTCCTCCTTCTCACCCTCCGTGTTGTTCTCCCCCTCCTACTCCTCCTCCTTCTCACCTCTCCGTGTTGTTCTCCCCCCTCCTACTCCCCTCCTCTCACCTCTCCGTGTTGTTCTCCCCCTCCTACTCCTCCTCCTTCTCACCTCTCCGTGTTGTTCTCCCCCCTCCTACTCCTCCTCCTTCTCACCTCTCCGTGTTGTTCTCCCCCTCCTACTCCTCCTCCTTCTCACCTCTCCGTGTTGTTCTCCCCCTCCGCTTCTCCGCAGGTGTGGTCCATGGACGGTTACTTCAAGGGCCGCCGCGTCCTGGAGTACCGGACCATGGGGGACTTCATGAAGGGCCAGAACTTCGTGCAGCACCTCCTGCCCCACCCCTGGGCGGCACGGGCCACGTGGTCTACAACGGCTCGCTGTACTACAACAAGTACCAGAGCAACATCGTCATCAAGTACCACTTCCGCTCGCGCAGCGTGCTGGTGCAGCGGAGCCTGAGCGGCGCGGGCTACAACAACACCTTCCCCTACTCCTGGGGCGGCTCCTCCGACATCGACCTGATGGCCGACGAGAACGGCCTGTGGGCCGTGTACACGACCATCCCCAACGCGGGCAACATCGTCATCAGCCGCCTGGAGCCCCAGAGCCTGGAGGTCCTGCAGACGTGGGACACGGGCTTCCCCAAGCGCAGCGCAGGCGAGTCCTTCATGATCTGCGGCACGCTGTACGTCACCAACTCGCACCTGGCCGGCGCCAAGATCTACTTTGCCTACTACACCAACACGTCCACCTACGAGTATACGGATATCCCCTTCCACAACCAGTACTCCCATATCTCCATGATGGACTATAACCCCAGGGAGAGGGTTCTCTATACCTGGAACAATGGCCACCAAGTGCTCTATAACGTCACTCTGTTCCAGGTCATTAAGACCTCTGGGGACTAAGAGGACACTCGACTCGGATAACGGCGGGGGGGGGGTTGGATGGAGCTTTTGGGGGGACGTTGTTTTCTAGAAGCATCTCAATCTCCATAAAGTGCTCCTGTTCACGTGAAAAAATTAATAAGTTACACTCGGACAGCAAGGTCGGCGAAGATGTAGGGACTGGGCTTTTCATTGTTTTCTTTCTGTGATGAGTAAGCATGGTTATTTTCATTTGTGATGAAAAATAAATATTGACCTTTACCATTTAAGAGTCTGTCATTCATTGTGGCTCCCGCCCAAGAGCGGAATACACACTATAATTCTCTTCAAGGGTTATTAAGAGAGCATGTTATAGTCTCGACACGTATCAACATATATGTAGCACCGCTGCAGCTGTGGTACAATCTTCCCCTCGCAACCCCCGCACACCAACTACCGTTCTGGCATCCGCCATGGTGCCATTGTTTCCAAGGTGATAGCCGTGAAGGTTTTCAGAAGGGGAGGGAGGTGAAAGAAGGAAGGGAGGTAAGGAAGGTGAGGGGACGAAGATAGACACAGCGGATGACGATCACATGATAGCGGTGTGCCAGAGTGAGGCCCCGTTGCAACACGACACCCACGGCTGTTGTTTGTTTTCCCTGCTTGGCTCCAATCTCCCTCGATCTGCTTAAAAGGTAGAGCGTTTTGTTCTGAAGGATATTCTGACATTGTGGTGGGACACCGCTCGCATACGCGTGCGTATACCTCTTTCCAAGTGATGTCTTTTTTCACTGCCAAAAGCGACAAAATCATCTGAAAGTGCATTCCTATTGTCTCAGAAGAT
>CAEFZP010003487.1:0-165000 GCA_903064625.1 Mallotus villosus | reverse complement strand
GAGTCATTTGGACATGAGAGGAGAGAACAGGGTGAGTAGGAGCGAGGCACAGCGAGGAGAGACAGATAGGCCGAGAAGGAAGAAGAACAGAAAGGACTAAACGAAAGGCCCGGCCATGCATTTCCAACCTCTAAATACCGCCGACTGATATTTCAGACACCGAGCTTTCGGTCCTCCTGGGCACGCGTTTCAAACGGCCGTGCTTCCTCCTCTCCCGGTCTATCTGTGGCGGCAGCGGCGGGCCCGCAGCCCTGGTGCTCTGAGTCGGGGCTGATAAGAATGAGGTGGAGGAGGTCACAGGCGCGCTCTATGGAGACGTGCGGCTGGTCAAATTCAATTTCCTTAAGGACACAGGACTCGGCGGCGCAATCAGAACATTTCATATCGCGGCCGAGGGAGGGAGGGAGGGAGGGAGGGAGGGAGGGAGGGAGGGAGGGAGGGAGGGAGGGGAGTGTGAGGGAGGGAGGGAGGGATGGGAGGGGCATGGGAGGGAGGGAGGGATGGGGATCAGCACTGAGCTGGAAAATCCTAATTTCCTGTTCTTAAGATGGCAAGCAGTGATTAAAACCGCGGAAGCACCTCAAGAGGGAGAAGGTGACACGAGAGAACACGCACCCACAGACAGACTCAGTAAGGCTTGAACAGCAATACAAACAAACCAACACTGTGGGGACGAAGGCTGGCTGAGACAGAGGCATCAGCAGCTCCCCATCGCCTTCATTATTCATTACCGTTTGTGTTGGAGTTTGAGGGGGGGGCTGTATGAAACACACACACGCACACACACACACACCACACACACCACACACACACCACACACACACACACACACACACACACATGAGCCACCCTGTGGATTCCACTGTACCTCAGCCCCTCGTCTTGACTCGCTACAGGAGAGGACACTCAGAGGGGAGGAGAAGAGGGCTGGGCATGAACAGAGTGGGGCTGGAGCCGACGGGAGACTCTGGACCCCTGTGGGGTAACGTCAACGAGGAACAAAATGAAAGATTTAACGTCCTGGCCTACTTACAGCAAAAAACTGCCAAGCTTTGGCTTGTTCTTTAAACCGGTTTTAGTTCAATATTTAATGCAGGCATATGGTCACACACGATTCTAACTAGGCCCGCTTTCCTGTTCTTTTCTCCAATTCCCTCTCTCTCCTCTTCTCTCTCTCCCTCCTCCCCTGTACAAACCTCTCTTGCAGTCCTGTTTCTCTCTCTCTCTCTCTTTTCACTGTCTCTCTCTCTCTCTCGTCTCTCTCTCTCTCTACCCTCTCTCTCTCTCTCTCTCTCTCTCCTCTCCTCTCTCCCACTCTCTCTCTCTTTCTGTCTCTCTCTCTGTCTCCCTTTTCTCTCTCTCCTCTCTCCCTGTCTGTTCCTCTCTCTGTGTTGTGCTGGGGTTTGATGAAGCCATCTGCACTAGTGCAGAGTGGTAATGATTAAAGTACTGAACAGTGTATTACTAGGCCAGGAAGTGGACCGACTGTTGATGATAGGTCACACACTGCCAGTTGGAACACAACCTTGATGTATTACACTGTGCAATGCTGTGATTTTTAATCTGCTGCTTAGAAGAACTAGTGTGCCAATTTTGTTTAGATTCGTCCATGGAATTTCAGAAGGAAACAAAAGAATCACAACTTGAAAAATCTCTCCTGGCCAATACTAAAGATAGATTAATATCTGCTCAATACTATTTTAGGTCCTACAATACAAAGGGGCAAACAAAATTCTTGTGGCGCCGACTCTATAAAAATAAGAAAATCAATTTGCAGTGCAAATAACCACAACTACAACCGGCCATAATGACGACTAGGATGTTATCCCTCACGCAACACAGGAACAACTTTTCACCAGTCATTAGCGGATTCATTAATCATGTAGGGACTGTTTATGCGGTCAGACAATCGTTCGGTACACTGTGTCTGTCCAGAGTGATTCAAGCTAATGAAACAGGTCCTATAGCAACTTACCAGAAGACTTTGAGGATGGAAACCAAAGGAATATTCTAGATGCAATAGGTCATCCTTCTGTGCAGTCACAGTAGAAAAGGAAGACAAGAGATGAGAGGAACAGTGAAGAGGCAGTGAAGAGAGGCTGATGAAATGATTACAAGCTTTGTAAAGAAATGAAAGAACTGGACTCCAAGCAAAAGCCCATAACGGCGAATGTTATGCTCATTTCCTGCTATTCAACTCGAATGGTGAGAACAAATATTGCACAACCACAAGAGAGCCAATGAGCAATCAAAACATTCTCTCGCTTTCTACGTGCAACTATTAGACTCTCTCCATCTCCCTCTCTCTCTCTCTCTTTCTCTCTCACACACACACACCCTTTCATAAGGTACATTAGCGGTGCTTGTCCAACACCAAAACAAATCAGCCGGCTGCAGAATAAGAGAACACTTACAAAATGAGGTTTCTATGGAGATTCGGTGTGTATTCCGTTAGCATGATAGCAGGCTCACATTTCAGGGTCAGGGGGGGGGTCACGCTTTTATTGTCAACCTCATCTGCTAAGAGTCACTCCTTCTGTACCTGAACCACCTTACTCTCCGCTTTCAGTATGTAGGCCAGAGTGTACCTGGCTGGCGTGTGGGTTTGAGGGAGGGGAAGGAGGAGGGGAAGGATATGGGAGGGCGGCAGGCGAGGCAGGCGAGGCAGCAGACTCTAACGGTGCCACTCAAAAGATTCTCCAGAGCTTTATTACTCAGACAGCAACAACAACTCAGCCGTGAGAAAGAAAACATCTCGCACAGTTTTTTTCCCCCCACCGCCTCGCTTCTCTCCTCCCTCCTACTCCCCCGCTCACGCCCCCCACTTCCCCTCCCTCCCTAATCTCTGCCTCCTTCCGCCGCCTCTCCCTTCCCGCCCCGACGATTCGCCTCTCTTTCTGATTTGCCCCCCGCAGCTGTCAGTGACGGGGTATCCACAGCGAGGGTCACTGCTTTCTGCCTGAACTTTCCCTCCGACTGTCTGACACGTGAGGAGAGCCATGTGGGAGACAGAATAGAGAGGTGAGGCAGGGATCAGCCACACCCAGCAGGGAAAATAGAGAAGGGAGGAGGAGGAGGAGGAGGAGGAAGAAAAGGGTAACATGGGCTTTGACAGCAGGCGTGCCCCACAAAGTCCCCTTGCTGAAAAGCAGACGGATCTTCTACATATCAAAAGCCTATTCTATATTCTGCGCCGATTTTCAAGTTCAGTGATGGAAAGGGAGTTCCGACAGCCGAGATGATGTGGAGCCTGCGAGGATCACGCGTGTTTGTGTTCCCCGTCTGCGAGGATCACGCGTGTGAGCGGCCGAGCGTGAAACCCAGAACCCAAGTGTCTCTTTGCCTCATGTGTCATTAAAACGCTCTATTTTCGATTTGCCAAATCAAATTGCATTAAGGTTATTCATCAAATGTATATGTTTGTTTATGGTGGTGGTGGTGTGTGTGCCTGTGTGTGTGTGCGCCTGCATGTGGGGTGGGACGGGGGTGAGAGGGAGGTGGGGGGGATATGCTGACTCAGCGAACGAGGGAGCCAGACCGCAGTGTGTACGTGAGCACGTGTGGACAACTGTGAACTCCTCCCGTGTGCGGCCCAGACCTGTGTGTGTGCGGCCCTAGGCACCTGTGTGTGCAGCCCAGGCACCTGTGTGTGCGGTGGGCCCGGCGAGGCGCTGTCTGCCGAGGACAGTCCCTGAAGAGGGGGGCCGGGGGGCCCACGGCAGAGCGGCCCGTCACGGCGCTGCAGCAGAGGGAGAGATTGAGGTCGTCCCGCCGTCCCGATCTTCGTTATTGCGCGAGGAGCGAAAGTCTGTACAAGCCGTTTCACAGACGACTTCATATCTAAGCGGCGTCTTCTCCACAGCTGCTCCAGGAAATGACAGTACTGGGACACGTTTCAATGAGCACAGCCGCCCCCCCTCACCCCCGCCCCTCCCCAACAACAACAAAAAAAAAGAAACGCCTTTTTATTTCAAAAGCGAACAATCTGTCAGTGCAGCGTGTGAGCTCCTTTGTTTAATCCGTCCGTTCTGTGTGATTGCACCACATCCTGGTGTGATGTGCTGCTGATAATTCAGTGCAGTTAAAAAGGGAAAGGCGGTTATGAGCATGAGCTCGAAGGAAGTATTCATTACTCCTGTCTCTTAAAGAGTCTGGCCTAATTGATTTTCAGGCTTTGGGGCCGGGCCAAGCGGCCAGCGGGGGCCAGGGGAGGACCATTACATGATGTGTCAGACACCTTCCCGGGGGGAGGGAGGTCGGGGGGGGCCAGAACTTTGACTTAATCATGAGCCTCCGTGGTCATTTGCATGGAGAACGGCGGAGAACGCCCCTGACAACCGCTCTACACCGCCCCTGAGAGCTCCAATCTGGGCCTCCGCACATCTCTGCCAGTGCCAGAGGAACAACTCTTTACCGGCGTTGAAGTAGGTTACAGTTAGCTGAATGCTAACCGCAAAGACCACACCTTGAACACGTTGCTCTCTTTTTCAGATCGCTGATCGTAGCGTGTGGCGTGTCTCGATTTAAATTTTATAAGCTACGGTATATTCCTCTTCATGCTGTTTTGCATCTCACGCCAACCGGCACAAATGAATGTGGTGTGCTCACACACACACACACATACACTCACACACACACCTACAGTGTGTGGAATCCAGAAACAGTGATGGAGTAATGGAAGGCAGGTGTGCTGGATCAGAGACTGCCTCGCAGGGCTCCGGAGATGTAATTAACCTTGCAGCTGGCCTGCTCGCTCCATCCACATCAGCAGAGAAATATTGCAGACACATAAAGACCCGTACTCCTTCACAGAAAACAAAATGAAATGCATAAGAGAGCCTGCTGTCCAATAAGACGGTCCTGAGAGAGAGAGAGAGAGAGAGAGAGAGAGAGAGAGAGAGAGAGAGAGAGAGAGAGACGAGAGAGAGAGGAGCGAGAGAGATGAGAGAGTGAGAGAGAAGAGAGAGACAGAGAGATACAGAGAGATACGAGAGAGAGAGAGAGAGGAGGATACAGAGAGAGAGAGAGAGAGAGAGAGAGTGTCCTGGGTCATTTCACTGTAGGAATACATGAATACATATTCAAATAACATAGACTCGGCTATGACACATCATCACATCCTAGACAATGATCAAACATGCCTTTTTCCGGACCATGGCTCATCTTAAAGGACCAATTTAAGGAAGTACAGTTTCTTCATGGGGCCCAAAATCTTTAGCGGCGCCCCTGCTGTCTTTCACCATGGGTGCAATTTCAAAAATGGATGACACTCATTTTGATGTCTGTCACTGTCAGCAGCTTTTCGAGCTAGCCCGTTTGATTCCCAGAAAGTCAGGTAAGAGTAATTCAATTTGGTTCTGAATTATAGATAAGAGCTTTATAATTACACTGTGTCTTTCTTTTCATCTCCCAGGAGCAGTTTCGTTTACACGGGGAGAGGGAAAGTCAGCTGTGAGGAAACCAAGGGAACAAAGAAATAGCTTTCTACAGAAGAAAGCTATTTACCGTCTCCACACATCTACTGTACTTTCTGGAGATTCTTAACTGTACATGCACGCGGAGGTGAGGTCAGTCATGGCAGCAAAGGTAGATCTTGTGGTACTGGATGTAGTGGTATCATCAGTACTTTACACACCAAACTCTCTCCTAGACCTTAGACCCATTCTAACCTTCCAGGGTGTCTGAAAGCAACTGGGGTAAAACTCACATCAGGATGGTTGTGAAGAAGGAATATAGAACACAAAAACCCGCAGAACATCTTCATACCGTTGCTGATAAGGTACTAACGGTGACTGAAGTGACAATAGAACATTTTGTACCTTCATATCCTCATGTGATCTCGCCTTCACTCCCACCATTTCTGTTTGGGAATACCTTAAAATGATTTAACAACTGCTCACTGTTTGTTGTGCTGCCAACGCGGCTCATTTGAATTTCAATTTGGGGCGGAGGAAGAGCAGGCGAGGCAATAAAGGGAGAGAGAGGGAAGGAAGGAAGGAGTGGAGAGAAGAGGAGGATACCGCGGCAACAAGTCCAATCACTCTCAGCTGAGAGTCATTTGTCTTAGTCTCAGGAGCACTCATTCAATTATGTGTGCTTGGTGGAAGAAGAGACACGCCATTTCTTCCTATACTACATTAAGCAACTCGTTTTGGATCAAATAAGCATGAACAAAGAGTTCACCAAAAATTAAAGTGCACTTGCCTTAAAGATACAGTAAAATCGATTTTTTTTTAAGAGAAGAAAGCAAATAAGCTTTGTATGTGGAGGGAGTTGTTTTGGTATGTTTCATGAGTCACAATATTAAACACAGAACAATGAGATATGTGTGTACGTGGGTGTTTCAAACCACTGTTGTGTGTGAGTGTGTGTGTGTACAGTATGTGTGTAATAAAAATGGAAGATGAGAAAGAGAGAGGGTTGTGAGAACAGTAGAGAGGATGGAGAGAGAGAGAGAGCGAGAGAGAGAGAGAGAGAGAGAGAGAGAGAGAGACGGGAGGGAGAGAGAGAGAGAGGGAGAGCTGGGAGCGAGAGGAGAGCGAGAGAGATAAAAAAGAGACATGGAGTAAGCTGTGTGAGCTTGCTCACAGTAAATCGTTAAGTGTAAAAAGCACGTAAAATTGCTGACTCGTGTAAAAAAAAACGAGAGCCCAATTACACCCCAGGAACGTTCGGAGCCCTCCTTGTGATTGAACTGCTGTTTGAGCTTCTCACAGCAATCTGTTATTTCAAGGTATTTGTACAGTATGTGTTCAACCATCTCTGGTGGAGAGGCAGAAGGCAGAAGGGTGACAACTAGCATTTGCAGTCCAAATGAAGAGCTTGCTCACGTTGGCAGTTATGTCGCCTCTGGATGTGTTCTTTGTGTTTCGTACAGCTGCGTTACCTCCCCACGTTTCCATCACAACTCCCTCACAGTAACCAGCTCTCCATTCATCAAGCGGCCCAACTCTGAAGTTAGAAAAAGACAATCATTTAGAGACCAACTCTGGGGATAGTAGGCCTATCATCATGTGTTTTCATTTAGCGAAACTGTGAGAAGGCACTTCGGCTAAGAGCAACACCAAATGTGTTGCAGTAAACCATAAATAGATATAACATGATTGGGCATAAACCTGTGAGTGCTTTGAAACCAAAAACGGATAAGACAGCAGGTTTGATGTGAGGGTATTATAGATTTTCTGACAAGCCAGAGTGAAGTTTGAAAGGACAGAAAATGGTTTACAGTACGGACCATATGGCCCTATTTACAGACCAAATGCAGAGGTTATTCTCAGATAACAACATGCACAAATCCTGAAATGGAGTAAATTGCCAAGCGTATGAGCGCCGCATTATAAATCAGGTTGTAAAATTGGACTGGACTCCACATGATGTGAGTAAGCCTAGATAACAAAGCTGGCTGCACTCATTCAGGATGGAGAGGAATGTAATCTGTTGAATGGGACAAAGCCTTAACCTAAAACTCATTTTCTCTCCCGCTGGCATTGTGCTTTGTCTGCAAAAAAAAGGGGGATTTGTGGTGGAGTTTTCAGACACTTAGAGCAGATGGTGACGCAGAGAGTTGTAATTCACATCACATCAGATGCACAGCGAACGCACACACACAAACACACAGACACACACACACCGAGAGGTCCCTCGGCTACACTTCCCCATTCATTGCTATTCAGCAGGTCCTCCCTTACTGGTGCTTTATGACTCACTCTGCCAGTCTGGATACAAGGGGCAGCAACCTGGTTAACAGTCCCAGTATATTCACACACACTGGGGGAGAGGGACTACCTGGAAACTGGAGGGTCCTGCTGATGACCTCCAGCCTTATGTCTCCATGGAACTTATGACCCTGGAGCCCAGATGTAAACAAATAAAATCATGAGCTCACGATCACGTGACGAGAAGCAATAGATGCCTGGGCTTACACTGCACAAGATGAAGTTGCTGCAAAGCTGGAAAAAAACGAGTTGCTCGTTTTTAGCTTGTGGATGCCATGTCATTAACAATTCCACTTCATAAAAACAGTGCTAGAAATGAAAGAAAAGGTGAAAACACATTGATAAAATGCTTAATAACTTTTTGGAATCCTCGGGCCATAAATAATGTAGCTTCTCTTGGGAGAACAAAGGTGTGGGTGAGTGTCTGTGTGTGCGTGCCTGTGTGTGTGTCTGTCTGTGTGTGCGTGCCTGTGTGTGTGTCTGTGTGTGTGTGTGCCTGTGAGTGTGTCAGTGTGTGCGTGCATGTGTGTGCTTTTGTGGAATAAATATACTGGCCAAGTGAACTGAGATAGAGAGGGGAGGTGGGGAGGGGGGACTGCAGGGTTCACAATAGGAATAGCAATTTTGATCAGGAGACGAAGGAAAGGTAAATACTGTATGATCTGTGTCATGGATTATGAATGTTGGACAAGGGGTTGGTCATAACCTTCAAATAGTGAAAACAAAGAATTGGCTTTGAAATGCAAAGATAGCAAACATTTTTATTGAAATGACTCGATATATATGAATTTGTTATCAATCAATCGATAGTTCCGGGTGTTTGATTACTGCCAACGCCTTGGTAGATCTACGATCATTCATGTGGATGTTGGACTGGCCGGGCGTGCTGCAGTCGAATCCTAGCTCAAGGCTTGATGGACTCTCCCAGAGCCCGTCTACTAAACCCAACATGAGGTTGCGCATGTCCTGGCAACAGCAGCAGCAGCCTTCCCACAGAGACCGCGGTTGGCTAGGAGGAGAATGTCAGCATGGGAGAGAAACGAAGTCATATGCTAAACAGAAAGGAGGAGAAATGAATGGAGGGGACGACGCCGTAAATCTCTGATGAGTCCCAAACTATTCCTCATGTTTGGCGAGTGAACGCTTGGGTGTTTGAATCATGGCGGAGTCGTCGTTGTTTTTTTCCTTGTCTTGGTGAAGGGTAGGATCACTTAAAAGGAGTCACCCGAACCATCGTAGGATATGTGGAACGGGAAGATGAGTAGAGGGACACATATTCACAGCAGGTGCTTGTGTGTGTGTGTGTGTGTGCGTGTGTGTGTGTGTGTGTGTGTGTGTGTGTGCTTGTTTTTCTGCAAACAGCATTTCTGTTTGATAATGCAATGCCTTGCTTCATGCTTGCCCAGTTGATTTGTGTACTTCCTGTTAATGCATTCATCCACAGGGTTTTCCCTGTACAAAATCTCCCTTATACCAATGAGCTGCATGCAATCCATTATTGTAGATGACGATTGGGGTTAGGTTAAGGTTATGTACACAACTCCAAGTGGTTCCAGAAGGTTTTAGTCTGGGGTTAGGTGAAGGTGAGATGGATGACAAGGTAAGCATTTTTAGGCATACCTTTTTGCTATTGAAATGCATTACGGGAGTGGTGCATGCGTGTGTGTGTGTGTGTGTGTGTGTGTGTGTGTGTGTGTGTGGTGCGCGTTTGTGTGTGAGCCTCTGCATTTTGCTGGTCCCCTATTTCCATGGAAACATGATGGACCTCATTGGAAAGGTAAAGTGACAGCCATGTTTAATTTCCAAGCAATAACATAAAATTGAACACATTGAAAATGTCTGGTGACAAGGCGTTTCATCATGAGAATAGCCCCAGACAAATAAAAAAAACTTAACTGTAAAACCACTCTGCCCGAGCTCGACTTGAACAAACACATTAGGCAAACACCAGCCTTTGAAAAACTCGAAAACAGTGAGCTAAAAACATACTTCTACACGCAAATACATTGAAAGTTTCTAGCACACAACCTCCTACAAACCCAAATACTCCTCCAAAAAGTTAACACTTCTTAATTAAGTTGGTCAGGACTTCATTCCTCGGCTAAGAACAAAACAAAAATCTATTTTCTGAACCTCTGAATGCAGAGATGAAAGAAGTTCAGCCGTGGGTGTGGAATAGTGAGGATGAATATTTATACAGTCGAACACGTGGGACCACTTCACTCAGCGGCGGAGAGCCCAACTGCAAGCTGCTCACCCCTCTCCTTCCTCAAGCCCAAACACAGCACTCCCTCTCTCTCTCTCCCCCCCCCCACCCCCCACCCCCAGACACCCACACAGCCCGTCTCCCTTCACTGCGTTCAGGCCACGCGTCTCATTCGCAGCAGGGCCCACCGAATCCACTGACATTAACTCTCCCTTTCGGGGGGGAAAAAAAACATCATTTTTGGAAGGAGCCGGAGAGCGATCCCCTCCGTTCACGGGTGTGAGTCACGGGAAGAGGCCCGGTGCGTTCTGAGGACGGACGGACGGACGCAGCCTGGCGTTTCATCCGCAGACAAAAGTAGCTCCAGGATGAAAGGGACGTGGAGGCCGTTTTCGGGAGCCCCGCTGACAGGGCCCTCAGCTCAGCCCCAGGCCTCTGCCCCTGCTCAGAACCAGCACCTTATCACACAAGCCCAAGCCACAACATCGCAGCCGTTATTATCGCGCTTTGAACATGCACGGCTCTCGTTACCCGAAGCCTCTCTTGATAGCATGGGACGGAAATGAGCCCATGCAGAGGCGGCGGGTGTTCGAGAGGATGACGTATCACAATGTGTGCAGTCTACAGCCAGAGAGCAGCCAGCAGATATGGATGTTGTGGAATGAGGTGGATTGGATGGTTGGCGGTGCTGCAGCGTGGTGATGTTCGTGGCACGTGGTCTGTCCACTCAGTGTTGATGAGGATGCAGGGTTTTGTAGAGTTCACGGTGGGTTGCAGTTTGTGCCCCGTAACACTGTCTGTACTTCAGACAAATACAGAAACGGCTCTCAC
This sequence comes from Mallotus villosus, assembly GCA_903064625.1. Taxonomy (NCBI): domain Eukaryota; kingdom Metazoa; phylum Chordata; class Actinopteri; order Osmeriformes; family Salangidae; genus Mallotus; species Mallotus villosus. Next base: position 154,248 of record CAEFZP010003487.1, on the reverse strand, counting down.
TCTGCTGTCTGGTTCCAAGAGACAACTTTGCTCTGAGTGTGACAGAGAGAAATACAGCCTCCCGGGCCAGCCTGCCCCAGACTCTGGCCCTGCCAGACAAACGAGCTCCAATTTCCCTGGCGGGAGCTGGTGATCCTGCTCGAACTGCTTCGAGTGGAATGCATGCCCTGTTTTCCATCTCATTGCACAGCTGGCAGCTACATCTGCATATGACCATTTTGCCACTGCCGCAAAGGGAAACATGTCATGTGATTTCAAAAAACACGGCACACGGAAGAGGTCGCTCAAATGTTCGGGGAGTTAAATGATGGTGCGCTAGCTGTGCAACTGAGCATTATGTTAAAGTGGTTTCAATGGGTGTTTTTTGGACACAACAGTAATGGTTATTTGTCTCATGGGTAGATACTTGCCCTGTGTGCTCTGCTCGTACTGGGTGTGCGCGTGGGTGCGTTACGGCAACGGGTGACAACTGACAATTAGCACATTTCAGCAGCTGAGCTGTTAAATATCACAGTTCAGAGGTCGTCTTCGACAGAAATATAACAGATCGGCCTGGTTGGCGGCTCTTCCAACCAGACGTTGTTGTGGACACGTGGTCCGCCTATAATTGCAATTACCCAGCAGAGAAAAGAGCAGAAAATCAAATGGGCCATGGGGCCAGAGAGCAGAGGATGAGCACAGCAGCTGAAGACATGCTCCTGCCCGCAGACATGAAAACACCCACAGAGGTATTCGGGGGCGTCGGAATTGAGGGGTTTGATTTGATTGCCTTTTGTGTGGGAAATCGTTTCAGCCTCCAGTCAAATATCCGGAGACGGTGTTCTCAAATCATCAACGCGCACCCTCTCCTTCAGCGGTTCCCTTACCGTCGTCGAGCGTGGCGGCGGCATGACAACGGCGAGGCAGGTGAAGTGAAGCCATCACACTCAGTGATGCGTACAGTCCTTGCTTGTAGCTCACCAATCATCGGACGCCACGGGGCTTCTACCCGATGGCGCGGTGGTTCACCGTGCAGACCTAGGCCGCACTGCAGCCTCCACCAGCCTTAACTACCGCTGGGACACATTATTCATAAAGCCTCACCCTGTTCCATCTGTTCTGCTGTTGCGGTCTCTTTGTTTGCGCGTCGTCTGGGACCTCCCCCTCGACCTTGTCGATGACCCTGGCGGATTGATTGAAACGAACGCTCCTCTCCGTCACGACGCGGCGACGATTCAAGGAGCACACGGAAAATGCTCTTTCTCTCATTCTCGCTCTCTCTCTCTCTCTCTCTCTCCGCTTTCAGATTGCATGACTTGAAATGAACATGTGCGCATTTATCCATCCGAGCTTAACATCGCTGTTCCTCCGCAGCTTTCTCAAGGTGGAGGATACCAGAGAGGCACGTCAAACACGAACTTAGCCAAGGCAGGGCTCTGAATTCAAGACTAGGAATTGTACTGTTTTATGTGGGTGCATCCTGAACCACCTGTGCTCCAGCTCACAAAGACCCACATGGGCACACTCACCAAAAAGGCACACAAGGACAAGAGAGGAAGTGAACATCTCCATAAAAAGCGTGAAACCTACAAGCTTTTTTTCTAACTCCTGGTAAATTGAGCAGCTCTGGAGAGAGAGTCCTCTGTTTTGGGTGGAGCTGGGTGCAGCCAGCCTCTGTCTGTGATGACAACCACTGACTCAAACAGGAACAAGAGGAAGGTGCTGGGAAGACAACTGACAGGTATACCGTGTGCGGTCTAGCCTTTCTCCTCTTGCATGTCTGCCTGCCTCTAGTATTAGTCTGTCTGCCCGCAATTCTTCCTGTCCTTCCCTGGCCTGTCTGTCAGCCCGCTTCGTGGCTGAAGATGAGGGGTGTCAGTGTGACTCCAGCGCAGGCTGCCTGCTTCCTGTAGCTGACATTTAATCCATGCTAATGTATCACTCCTCCCACCACAGCAGACCTTATTGGGCGGCAGGGGCTTCTAATTGACTGCAACAGCCTTAGACAAATTGCAGGTGACAGTTTTGTGTGTGTGTGTGTGTGTGTTTGTGTCTGTTGCGTGTTGAATTTTAATAAAGAATTCAGGAGACTTCCATAAAGAGATGCTTCTGCCACAGCGGGAACACGAGCATGTCACAAGACTGTTTGCGAATACATTTGAATAGCTTCGAGGTGGCAGGAACAGTTCCCTCAAACTTTCATTCACATTTTTGCTGCATCGAGGTAATTGTTGGCAATCATTTTGCCGTCATAAATAGTGCAGCAGGTCAATGTTAGTGCATCTGTTATCCGTTCATTAAAACAAGGAGGGAGCTCCCAAAACGATTAGGAACGTATCGGAGTTTCTTATGAATATAGGGCTAAAGCTGTCAAACATTGTTTTTTCCCGAAAACTCATCTGAGAGCCTTGGGAGAAGTCCACTCATCTCCAGAGATAATAAAAACACAGATTAAATTAATTCTCTGTCATTCCTCCCCCTGCTGGCTGTGCATCACAGAGATTGATTTTCATCGTATTTGCTACAGGGAGATGATCATTCCATGGCTTCAAATAAGTGTTATACCAACAGATTACTGTCACTACAGTCTGTCTTACACACAAAGCAACGTTTGTGGGGGGATGTCGACGCGTAAACCGTCACACGATAAAAAAGACGCATTGATTTTTGTCTTTTTTTCTCTGGTGTGAACACTAAAGAACGTAAACATCAGGGAGGGGAGGAGGATAATAAACATCTCTCTGACAGACAGAATCAGCCATCCCTGACCGCTCACTGGATAAACACTTCTTCCTATAGAGACACCACTTGGAGTATTGATTCAAATCCCACAACGGAGAGGAGGACGCTAATGACGAGGAACTTACAGGCGTCATTTCCTCGTTTGGCAACTAGAACTGTAACTTATATTTCACTATATAGACATGTGTAACTTCACTTCAGCCAATGAAGCAAAACAGCAATTAACGAAGCAAACTAGTTCCCCGCCAGGTAGCCACCACACATCCGCAGGAGAAGGGAACAGGAGCAGGACTCCATTCAGAATCATCACCAGCAGGAACACACAGGCAATGGGGACTGTGTCCGGAAAAAAAAACACTTAATTTTTTCCACCTCTCTGCCTCTCCGCCTCTCTTCCTCTCAGCTCAATCCTCCACCTTCCTCCCATTCTCCCAGCAGCTCTCGGAGGCCCAGGGCCCATCAGTCCAGTTTAGACCTCTGAGGGGCCATCCATCACCAGGCCCACACTGTAGCCTGGGGATAGATTTCCGCTCCCCCAGCCAGCTCATCAATCAACGGGGGGGGGGCTACCCTGCATACCCAAGCAGGCTGGAGAAGGTGGGAAAGGCCAGACAATGTCACATGTACTACCAGGCATTTTCTCAAAAGTCATACAGCAGGCTAAATGAAAATGGGGTGAACCTCAATCTCGGGAGAACATTCAATTCCGTCCTGTGCATTTTGGTTTCCTACGAAAAAGAAATGACTCTTTATATGATTAAACTTCCCTTACCTACAAGTATTTTATTTTCGACAATCAAAGAGGGGATTCAGTGATTAATGCCTGACTGAAAATGGGGCGGAGTCACACAACTGACGCAAACCAATGCAAGGAAGACAGAGACTTGAGCCAGCAGAGAGCACAACGCAGATAATCACACACCACCGGGAGACAAGGAGGGAGCTGATGCAACAAGATAGAAAGAACTTACTAGGGCGATGGGTGTGAAAGAAACATCACTGGGATGTGGGTGAGGATGTGCGAGGCGAGGTGGCTTATACAACCAAAGGGCACTAACAGGCTCGGTAGGGAACATGAACAGTGCTCATTAAGCACAGCTGCCGAAAGTCTAGCCCACAGAGCTAATGAGAGGTGTGCATCTGCATGTGTCTGGGAGGGCTTGGTGTGAGCAGTGTGTGGTTGTGTGTGTGTGTGTGTGTGTGTGTGTGTGTGTGTGTTACTCCTTGTCACAGGGAAGACGGGGCAGAGTATGTGCTGGTGTCAGCCCAGCCCGAGCCAGGTGCCCCCCTTCCACACTGGCCCCTCCCCCGCCCTGGGTGAGTGGCAGAGGGGGGAGAGAGAGAGAGAGAGAGAGAGAGAGAGAGAGAGAGAGAGAGCTGCTGCTGCTGCCGCAGACACACTTTGCAATTAAAACCTCTAATTAATCAGAGCTATTTAAAGAAAGCCATTCATCCCTCTCGGCATGCCGCACGCAGACAGGAAGGCAAGATAAACTGCAATGTTCTGATTTACCTTTTCTCCAGCGCTGCTCCTCTTTCGCCGGCTCGAGCTGCTTCCATGAAGACTGATTAGAGCCGCACTGGTGGAGGAATTGAAATGTAGAACACTGTCTGAAGTCAGAATAAAGAGCTAGCGCCCTCATAAAAGGGTGAGTGCTGGTTTATGGCGTTTGTTTTAAGTGCCGGCACAGCAGTCTGCTAAAGTTTGTGACTTGTGAGATTGATGCAGGACTTGTGATCTTCTCATGGCTTCTTTAATCGTCTATCACGTAAGGACACAAAAAAACACTTGACCGTGACTCGGGATTTCATCTCGACATAAATCTGAAAGAGGATTGAGTTTTTGAATATTTAATCACCTCGGGTGAACACTGCAGATAAATAATTGCTTGTTTTGTAAGAGCAAGCTGCAATGAAATGGCTTTGCAGTCTGATGCTGTGTGACAAAGGTGTCAGAGTCTGACTCCTACTGAGGAGAAGATGTCTACAGGCTTTCAGCTTGTTGCTTTTAACATTCTATAACTCTAATTACTTCCATTCGGCTGAACTACAAGGATGTAATCATCGACATGGTGGTCTTCTATGAATAATCATGGCTTGACTTAATTGTAAAGAGCTAGGTCCACTGGATCAATCAAAGACAATCCAGTCGACCGACAATTAGTTTAATGTCTTTCCCAGCATGACACTTTGGTAACCATGGTAATGTGCTCCTGGTGTTCACTCACCTTGACTTACCTACCTCCAGAGACCTAATCTCATCGCCGTGGCTTGTGATGTTGTACACCTCCCTACTCATGATGTTCATTGCTTAATGGGGCAACTCAAAATGCCACCTTCATAACCTTCTAACGCAATGTATCCCCATTAGCGGAAGGATAAATATGATGTCGAGCTGGGTGTGGACATTTACCGGTGGCAACTTTCTAGACATGCCGGTATGTTCTCTAGCAAGCCCCTGCTACCAGCAGTATTGCATATCCAGTTGAGACAGGCAGTCTTATGGAAAAGCTGACCTTTACCAATCCTTTAGAGTTAAAGGGATGCATACAAATGATGATACTCAATCAACTGACCAGTCAGTCAACGTGGGTGGTTGCCTAGTTCACAGTGTGGAGCCGCACAATAGATTGAGCTTCACAAAGTATTGATTGTGCCTTTTATGTTTCTTCAGCTCCTGTTCTCAACCCTGTTACACGATTCAGGTTTGATTTTTTTTCTTTTATTTGTTGTTGAAGGGAAAGGCTTTACAAGACCAAAATCAATATTTTGACAAAGTGCAAGACTAGTGAATGAGTTTCATGTGTTGTCCACTAAACATAACGCAAGACCCTTATTTAAATCATGCAGATGAATGTTGCCCTTGCTATATCAACGATGCAAATTTCTGGCCTACATTACGCTCAAATACACAAAGTTGGAGGGAGGTGTGGAGGGAGGAGAAACATGGAGGGGAAGTGAGCACTGCAACACTGCCACCTGCTGGTTTATAGACACACTGCATGGATCAGAACGTCCTCTATCTAGGATGTACAGTAGACTGGCTTAGAGGGCCAAGAAGGGGTCAGATGGCTGAGCGGTTAGGGAATCGGGCTCCCAATCCGAAAGTTGCCGGTTTGATTCCCGGCCTTGCTGGGACGTTGTGTCCCTGGGCAAGGCACTTCACTCTACTTGCCTCGGGGAGAATGTCCCTGCACTTACTTTTAGTCGCTCTGGATAAGAGCGTCAGCTAAATGACTAAACGTAAGATGCTTTCTAGAACTGATCAAGACAGGTAAATACTGACGATACAGGTAATCAACGTAATGCAAGAGAAGAATCCGAAAAGAAAACACACAAAATCTAAAATGTGCTTAAGGTTTATTTAGTCTTGAAAACCAAAGACATTTTAATGCAAATATGGTATATACACAATGCTTTAAACCAGAAAGGCACAGGGACACGAGTCCATTTGACATGAAGAACCGCCCTCCTGTCTGGCTCAACAACACACTGACGCACTGGAGACAGGACAAGGCTCTAGAAACAGAGAGTATCAGTCCAGACAATATGAACACTTGTCAAAAAACACTTACACACAACTTAGACATCTTTATTTGTGAGGTTAGAAAGCTAATAAGACAATAGTGGTGTTGTGATAGCTAAAATACATATATATGTATATATATATATATATATATTACTTGTTACATAAATACAAAAGTCAAACGGCACATTTTTGTCTGCATCTATCCTAAAAAGGTGTACTTGTGTCTACTGACAGTCTTCCATGTTTTCAGGGGAAAAACCACAAGAGCCAGTCAATTCCCTAAAACCAAACAAAACTTGAATTCAACTGGAATCCTTAAGTACTTTATAACAACTTCAACCTTCTTAATAAATTATATGTTTTAATACAAACAAGAACTTGGTATTTAAAGATCTTGATTCTAAACAGTTATTCCGTAGACACCATTGTTATGGCTTTAAGTGGGATGAAGATATGGTGTTGATTGTCTGACCATTCGAGTTGCCATCAGCTTATAGTCTTTGGCCTCATGTGTAAAACGAAGGATGCTCTGGATGCTAGACGCCATTTCTCTACCAGGACTTAACTCTCTACCTAGAACACTGAGGCAGAACTACTGAAGCCCCGGTATTGTGTGCAGTTGTATAAATTAAGACGATTCCTTTATTTCTTCAGACAAAAACAAACGGCAACAAAAAAAAACGCAGGAAACTATACAGAAGGGCGAGAACGTGCTTTGCTCCGCCCATTTGTCTGTGAGGGAAGCGAGAGAAGACGAGTACAGATATTTACAGGTTGGGTCACATCCTCCCGATCCTGGCTCCACCAGCCACCTTCTCAGTTCTCTCCTCGTCCTGTGGACTCGTGGTGTGGAGACAGGGTCGCACGCTGTGGACTCGTGGTGTGGAGACAGGGTCGCACGCTGTGGACTCGTGGTGTGGAGACAGGGTCGCACGCTGTGGACTCGTGGTGTGGAGACAGGGTCGCACGCTGTGGACTCGTGGTGTGGAGACAGGGTCGCACGCTGTGGACTCGTGGTGTGGAGACAGGGTCGCACGCTGTGGACTCGTGGTGTGGAGACAGGGTCGCACGCTGTGGACTCGTGGTGTGGAGACAGGGTCGCACGCTGTGGACTCGTGGTGTGGAGACAGGGTCGCACGCTGACGACGGAGAACAAGGGGTTCGTAAACCCCACGAGGTGTCCTGTAATCACATTCATTGACTGACCATAACCACAAGGCGATACCATGGCATGAACTCAAGCTAAAATGGTGTGGTTTGGGTTAACAACGGGCCTTAACGGTGACTTGGTACAGTCACAGAGACCCTGGAAGCCTGCGCACCCCATCTCTGGCCAGCAGGTGACAAATGAGTAGGGGCGTACATCGCTGAGGTCCAGTCGAGTCAGTCGACCCCCTCGGCTTCGAATGGACATTCGTGTTTGTGGCGGTCCCGTCTCGTGGGACGGTCACTTCTCTGCGATGGCTCTCGGGGGCAGAGCTGTGATCGAGATGTTCAAATGACGGGTGGCCAAGTCCTTGTCCAAGGACTTGTGGGAAGACCCACGGGAGGGGAAGGGTGGGTGGGTGGGGTCTGGGTCACTTGTTGAGGGCGATGCTGACGTAGGAGGTGGGGATGTAGCCCTCGTCCCCGTTGGTCCGGCGCACCCGCGTCCAGCCGTCCCCTTTGTCCTCCTCCACCACAGACAAGACCTCCCCCTCCTGCATGGAGATGGTCCCCTCGCTGGCACCTGCACCGGGGAGAGGAGAGGAGGGGAGAGGAGAAGAGGAGGTGTGGGGAGAGGAGAGGAGGGGTGGGGAGGGGAGAGGGAGAGGAGAGGAGAGGAGGGGAGGAGGGGTGGGGAGAGGAGAAGAGAGGAGAGCAGAGGGGGTGTGGAGAGGAGGAGGAGAGGGGTGGGGAGAGGAGAGGGGTGGGGAGAGGGGTGGGCAGAGGAGGGGTGTAAGGAGGCGACAACACGCAGAAGCGAACGGTTAGTGACCGAAGATTCCTCTGGATAGCGGGATGCATTTGAGTGGGGGTGGGGTTTCTGGGACGGCGTCCGCGCCGGGCCTCACCCGGGAAGCTGTACATGGCCGTGCACTGGCCGATGGGAGCCGTGACCTCCTCGTCCTCGAAGTCGTCGTCGAACTCGGCGTAGATGGCCTGCGGACGGTCGGGGGTGCCCTCGTCGGAGTGCGCTACGTCAGGGCTGGGCACACAAAACACACACCGTCAGGGGGGGACAGACCAGGTACATACGGTCTATTGCCGTCCACGACCGTCCGGTACTCAGTGTTTTGAAGGGACTCCCCGAGCTCACCTGTACACGTCGTGAGCGCCGTTGTTGTTGAAGGAGTGGGACGTGTAGCGCAGCGTGTCCCCTCGGCCTCCTGCCTCGGCCAGCCACGACTGCAAGATAAAGAGCCCACGCATACGATCAGGAAACACTGCTGTAAAGCCCATGCATGCGATCAGGAAACACTGCTGTAAAGCCCATGCATGCGATCAGGAAACACTGCTGTAAAGCCCATGCATGCGATCAGGAAACACTGCTGTAAAAGCCCATGCATGCGATCAGGAAACACTGCTTGTAAAGCCCATGCATGTGATCAGGAAACACTGCTGTAAAGCCCACGCATACGATCAGGAAACACTGCTGTAAAAGCCCATGCATATATGATCAGGAAACACTGCTGTAAAGCCTATGCATGCGATCAGGAAACACTGCTGTAAAGCCCATGCATACGATCAGGAAGAAACACTGCAGGGAGAAGAGACGACGACCCAGAGAGAGGCAGAACGGTGCACCTCTGAACAGAGTGTCTCTATCTACCATATACACTCATATTGAGGGGAAGAAAAAGGTGCATCCTATTTTTTATTTTTTATTTTGTAATCGTCATCATGACAGGGTGTTTTACCTCATACTTGTTGACCTCTCCCTTCAGCCTTTCCATGTTCTGTGCTGTCTGGGTGATCTGAGGGGTCAGACTGGCAGGGTCGCCCATCTGGGGGTTCTTCTCGTAAACATCCTTCATCTTCCCCAGGGCCTCGCTGCAGACAAGGGGGAGGAACAGGGCCGAGAGGCGGAGAGCGTCAGTCCCCCCCCCGTAGGAAAGAATCCCCCGCGGAGCCCAAACCAGAGGTAAACACCTCGCTCAAACGCTCCCCGGGGGTTGTCAAAGCGCTCACCTCTGGTCCACTTCTTTCTGCAGCTCCTTGCTGATGTCGTCGAGTTTCTGCTGTAACCTCTTCCTGCGCTGCTCCGGGGGCAGGTGGCCAAAGTCCTCCGTGACTGTGGGCTGAGGGGGGCAGAGAAAGTGAGGACCGCGGCAGTTCTCCACACACACACACACACACACACCACACAGACACAGACAACTCTAGAGGAAGGGCTGTGGGTTCAGCGTAACTGTTTTCCTGACGAAACACGCATGCATTTAATTTAAGATAAGAGTTCATCATATTGTTCACGGAGAAAGCCCAAGACATCCACCTTTACACCCGTGTAATGACATGCAATCCCGTTTAATTCCACAAATCACAAATTCCCTAAATGACTGAGCTTATTGGTGAAGGTCCAGTGTTTCCTGGTCGTATACGTTGTGGAAGAAAAGGACACTGTAAACAAGAGAATTAGCACTTATATTTTAAGCTTTTGTTCGCTTTCAATGGAGCACAAAGACTCAAATAGAATTACATGTCCCCACCACCAGGTGGCACCAACTCCCAAAAAGGGCATGCACTAGCAACCGTGTGGTGATTGAGGTGGTCCCGTCTAAAGCTTGTGTAAATATTGAGCACCCCATTAACCCCCCACCCCCCACACACACACACAGCTCCCTTCTAAACGTCATTACCGTGGTCCTCTCGGGAGTAAACCTCTGGAGGGAGAGAGAAACACAACTAGCAGGAGATCTACACAAAACATGCTCACTACTTTCCATGGAAAACACACACACACACACTACAGGAGGAGAGAGAAAGGTCTATACGCACTCGGGGGTTACGGCGTGTCTGAAGAACAGTACCGTTCACTCGAGGAGTGACGTGTTCTAATAACCACAACATGACAACAGGTTCAGCTCAGCAAACAGGTCGGGTTGGGTGGAGGCCTCGGAGGAGAACGGGGCGTGGCCCACCGAGCCCTCTCGCCCCTGACCGCGGGTGACTCACCGATCGCCTGAGGGTCCGGAAGGAGGAGATTCGGGGTTTGACTGTCTTATTGATCTCCTTCAAACAGTACGACAGGGGGGTCCCGGCCAAACTTGGGGGAGGGGGGGTCCGTTAGCGGGCGAGGGGGCGGGGGGGCGTGGAGAAGGGAGCGGGCGAGGAGGGAGAGAGCTGTGGGGGGGGGGAGCAGGACCAGGCACCGACACCCAGGGGGTATGCAGAGGGGAGGGAGGGAGGGTGGAAATAAGGAGGTGGGGCGACAATGGATGGAGGGAGGACAAAAAACAAAAACAAACAAACAAACAGATGACAAGGGAAAGAGAGACACACCGTCAGACACCTTAAGCCCACCGCACAGCGAGGAAGACAACATTGGAGCTGGCCTGGCGGGAGCCCCCAGACCTCGGAGGACAGGGGCACCGCACGCTCCTACAGCAGCCCACCACCAGCAGCCAAACACCAGACAGGGGCACAGCACTGGTGATGCTGATCAATGAGTAAACGACACGTCCCATTGGCTCACACTGAATCCATCGAGATTACCCGCAAGTACAGTTCCATCAGGGCACGCAGGTTAGACTATCCTAACTGAACATACGATGATGGCTAAACTAAATCAGGTGAGAACAGAAATGAACATAAATCAGTTTCCAGACAAGTTTGAGACATACCAGTAAGGATGAACCATGTCAAAATGAATATGACGCAGCTGAAAGGAGGGGGGGGTGAGGGTGTAACATCCAGCACTGGATGGGGAGTGGGGGGTTGGGTACTAGCCGCCGAAAATCTCTCTCAACTACATCTACGGTAAAGGCACGGACACAACTCCAGAAGAGACTAGGACCAACACAGGACCACACACACACACACACACACACACACACACACACACACAGAACAGTACACGAGGGTGTAAGCAGAGAACAGATCCACACAGCCCAGCCCAGCCAGGGACATGCAGCAGCAGCAGCAGCAGCAGGGGGGGGGAGCAGGGGACAGGGGGATGGAGCAGGGAGGGAGGGAGGGGGAGAGAAGAGGGGCGGGGGGGGTGGGTGCTGGGGGGAGAGAGACCCCATCTACCGTCCCATCCTTCAGTGAGGAGCGGGCTCAGGGGGCACGCTGAGGAGGGGGTCTAGTATAGTACACCCCCCCCTTAAGGCAGTTCAGGATGATTGAAGCTTTTGAGCTCTCGTCTACATGGCTCCCCCTTTTGACAAAGGCTTTTTGGGGTTGAGGTTGGGGGGGTTAAAACATGACTCGGCCACTCAGTGAGACTTCCCTGATCGTGATCCGACCGCGATCCCTGATCCTTGGCAGAGAGCGGTCCCTGTCATGCGACTCTGAGGATGCATTATAAGCAGTATAATGGCAGCAGTGTGTTTGTGGACGCCTGTTAGCGGAAAAGCCAATGTGTCTCTGTGCCCTGTGCTGATGAAAGCACAACCCTGGCACAATGCTGCCAGTCGACCTATTGGAAACCAGGGTCAAATGCTGCAGAAGGGGTGGGGGTGGGGGTAAATCCCAGCCGGGGAAACAGCCATGCAGGAGGTCTATTCTAGAAAGGTGATGCACGGGCATATCTGCAAGCATCGTTGTTTGTTTGTCTGCACGCTTGTTGGAGTATGTGTGGTGTGTCTGTGTGTGTGTGTCTGTAAGAGAAAGAGAGGATCGTGCAGTACGGAGCTCTTAGTTAGTGGGAGGTGTGTGTGTGTGTGGCCGCAGCTTCGGGTCTATTGTGACAGTTCCCCAGTGAGGGGTGGGGTGGGGGTGGGGGGGGGGTGGGGGGGGGGCTGCGGTCTCCCAAGGCTCTGCCTCTCTGTCTCACTCCCTTGGCCTCTGCCCTGACTGCCTCTGCCCTGCCTCTGCCGGAGTAAACATACCCTGTGGAGCGTGTACCGGAGGGGCCAAAACAACTGGGTCTATTCCTAATGCCAAAAAAACACGGCCTATCTAACATGGTCTCGGTTTTTACAAACGCGGGGCCCGGCCTAGATGCTGTGTTGACATGGACTCTCTCTCCCTGCACCTACCTTGCTCTTCTTGCTGAACAGCCAGAAGGGCTTGCTCTTGTTCTTGCCCAGCAGGTCCAGGGGGCCTTTGGGGGTCCCCAGGCTGCTGTCGGACGAGGCCCGGTTGATCCCCTGGCTGTAGTCCTCAAACTCCAGGTCGCCCGGCCGCTCGAAGCCAGACTTGTGCTGCTCTATAAGAGCCATGGAGTCCTGGAGGAGGGGAGAGAGGACCACACAATGACAGAATGCGACAGTGTGCGTGTGTGTGTGTGTGTGTGTGGGTGTGTATGTGCATGTTTTTTGACAGCATGTGATAAGGAAGCCTTACACTCCTCTCATTGATATTGGTGCCAGCTTTAGTAATGCCTTCCAGACACTTCCCAATGATGGGCGTCACGTGCTTCTCCGTGTCGGAGAACAGGATGTAGCCCTGCGCCAGCTTCTTCACCCTCCTCTCGTCCATGTCCTGGAGTTTCTGCAACACACACACACACACCCCCGTTGACATTGGCGTATCCCTCACCGATAAGGGAAGAAGTGGATTTTGGCTTGGCCAGTGAACCGACCCACAGACCCACAGTGCTGCGCGGGTCTGAAGGGGCGAGTCGGGGGCCCGAGGAGAGGCGGCCATCTTGCTTACATTGAAGATAAGTGGCATGTCGCCGAAGTAGAACTGGCTCTGCTCCTTGTTGTACTTCTGCAGCTGTGCTGCGTAGTCGTTCTTGCACTCCTCTGCTATGTGTGTCCGCATGTGGGCCTGCTGTTTTGCCTAGAGAGAGAGAGAGAGCGCAAGAGACACACACACACCATTTTGAGAGCTCAGACTCCACTGTTAAGGGAGCAAACTGGGAATGTATTTCCCTTCCCCAGAGGTTCTGTGAAGTGAATCTGGAACTCTGTGGTGAGAGAGAAGAGAGAAAAAATAACAGAAAGGAGGGCCAACACGGTGGGGGCGGGAAAAAAGCTTCCGGGTCCATATAGCTTTTATCCCGGTGCATTGACCTTCCAGGTCTTTATCGGGCGTACTCACTTTCTCCACGTCAGCCTTTGTGGCGTTGATGTCCTGGTCGGTCTTCTCAGCACACTGGGCCGCCCGCTCGGCTTCCCGCCACTCCCTCTCGAAGCGCTTCTTGCTCTGGTGGAGAGACACCCGGGAAGAGAAGCCGTTCACTCGCGCTCGTCCAGGTCAACAATGGGCATTGCCTGACTGGTGACTTGGCTTTCAGAGGCCCTTTCTCAGCCAGGATTTACATCAGGTAAAAAAAGGCTGTGAGGAAATGGATCCTTCCGGAACGGCCCCTCACAGGGCTCAGTTCCACTGAGGTGTGCAGTCGGAGGCAATGGGCAAATATTGGATATTTTGGACACTCAGAAAGCCTTTTTTCGCCCCATATACAAATCAAGTTTCCCATACTAGGAATACAACGTACACACACACACTCTCGTTGAGTTATTCCACATTGTATTGTCACTGCAGTGAAGAAACAAAGAAACACAGTGGCCAAACGCCAGGGACAATATGGAAATCCGCCTGACTGCGTTGACAGGTCGAAAGCGAAAGTACAGCCCTTTGAAAAGAAAGAATGCACAGGGGAAAAAAAGAAAAGCAAAACCTGCACCCTCCATTACACTGAGCAACAATTGACACTGCATGGAAATCCAGTGGAACATACCGAGTTCGGCTGCCAGACAAGACAAACTTACACTGTCGAGCTGCTTATAGGTGCACTCCAAACTCTGCTGGGATTTTTTCGCCTCGACCAGATGCTGTGGATGTGTCCAATGAATAAGAGAGAGGGAGAAAGAGGGAGAGAGAGATGGAGCAGGAGAGGGAAATGCACAGAGACAGAAAAAGAACAACAACAGACTATTAGAGGGAGACAGCAGATGACAGAAGGGTGACAGTAACTACTTGGATACTCAACGGGCTGAGGGCACCGAATAAACAATGGCCTTCGAACCCACAACGCTAACTGGATGATAAACAAATACCAGTGTGTCTGTTGGGAACATCATGTCTACTGGGAGACTTTGTACAGTGCTGCTCTGTTAACATTCCAGTGGGAACGGGCCAAGGCATTCCTCACCGCCAGTGACTCAATACGAGTGTGACCACCCCCTCCCCCCCCCGGTTCCCCCCCACCAGACAACAAGCAAGGCTTCCTTCCTGCCACAACACCCAACCTATACATCATGTGTACACCTCCTGCCGTCTCGCTCCCTCCCTGTCCCTCGCTCCTCCACAGCTGCTCGCCTCGTCCCCTCGCTCCGTTGTTTCCAGTGCTTCCAGAGGTCACGTCGCCCGGTCTGAACCCGACCCCTCCTCCCGTCAGGTGACTCTCTCTCTCTCTCTCTCTCCTTCTCTTTCTCCACCCCCTCTCTCTCTCTCTCTCTCTCTTTCTTAACATCCCTCTCTCCCTCTCCCTCCCTCGACATCCCTCTCCCTCTCTCTCTCTCTCGACATCCCTCTCTCTCTGCCGCTCTCTCTCGACATCCCTCTCTCTCTGCCGCTCTCTCTTGACATCCCACTCTCCCTCTCTCTCTCTCGACATCCCTCTCTCCCTCCCTCCCTCCCTCTCACCAGCTTGCGCTCCTGCTTGAGCTCCTGGAGGTACTTGGTGAGCTCGATGCAGATGTTCATCATCATGTTCTCAGCGATCAGCTCCCTCTGGCCCGCGTAGTCGTTCATCTCGTTCAGGATGTCTAGGAAGGACTGGTGATTAGAGAACCTACAGCAGGGGGAGGGGCCAGGAGGAGGAAGGATGCAGAGATAAGGTTAGAGTCATTACCCAGGTCGCTGATGAAAGGCCTCAGCCAATGGACGCCGCGTAATGACAGGTTCCATTCACTTCAATCACGCTGTCGCTCGGGCCGGCAGGGATAGCAGCAGGCATTTGCATTGCTAGAAAACCTTACTGTGCTAAGCTTCCCCGTCCCCATGGTAACTCATATCAGCGTTTTCACTATTGGGTGTTGATAAGTTGATATATGCTGCCGTGATTCAAGCCTCGAGCGTTTCTCACCGGCATTCCGGCTCCTCCTTACTGCCTCGTTTAGGGTTGTATCTCTTCGTCAAGTTCCTGAGACCACATGGGAGAGAGAGAGAGAGAGAGAGAGAGAGAGAGAGGAGGAAGAGGGAGGTGATTAACGGGTTGGCATTGCAACATTCAACAGACATTTCTGGGGTTCTGGTGTTTCATTCAACACAAACAAAAGCAACAAAAAAAAAGTCTTCCAAAACAGTCCCACTTCTCCTAATCTTCCTCCTCTCACTCTCCCTGACCACATCCTGTCTATCATGCGCTCGTCTACTCCCACTTCCCCCTCCTGTCCAGCAGAGCTCAGCAGACAGCAGCTGGTGGCTGATTGTGGGGCCTGGGGAGAGTGAGAGTGAGCCAGCGGGACAGAGCGAGGAGCAGAGAGAGAGAGAGAGAGGAGAGAGAGGAGAGAGAGAGAGGAGAGAGAGAGAGAGAGAGAGAGAGAGCCATGTAGGTCTGAAGCTTGAGAATGAGGCCAGTGTTGCTGGGACTGTCTGGGGCTGGGCCAGCAGGCAGAGGAGGAGGAGGAGACTCGTTCGATTCGGCCCCGGACAAGTCATAAGACTTCGACATGCATTTCATAAAACAGCAATTCCACGCACACACACACACACACACCAGCTGCTGTGGGCCAAAAAGCCACAAACATACACCCACACACACACACACCAATCACACGTAAGCACACAGAGAGCGCATACAGGGCACATATGAGCCGAGAACATTCATTTGATGTAGGTGAGGAGGAGGCATGTCAGGAATGAGACCTCACCTCAGTTGCTTGGCGTAGCTCTGCTCGATCTCAGTCCTCTCCTTCACAAATTTGACATACTTCTCCACCAGTTCCAGGCCAGACTGGGTGTGCTTCTCGATGATGTCAAATTGGTCCTTCGGACCAAGAAAGTCGGAGAGAGGGAGATAGCCGGCGAAAAGTGAGCTACTGTATTCCTTGAGAACAGGAAGACAGGTGGACAGCGCAGCAGCAGATAGGGTGTTCCACATGATGGTAATGACGTCGTGTAAAGAATAATGGACGCCAAAACCCTTAACGAGTTGGGATTCACAACACTCTAAGTACCTTCTTCCATCTCGTCTAGCTCCCTAATACAGCTCCTTTCAAGAATGCACCATGAAAGCAGAAACCTTGACCCCAGAAATGTCATCTACGGCTTTAAATCGTGTCGATGCTTCGGAGACAGACGGCATATTCAGAGGAAAAGGTCAGCCCAGCGGCAAAATGACCAGGGTTCTCAAGACAGGAAACAGGAAGGGTCTCCTCTCTCCCATTTCCTGCGTGTTCACAGACTGTAACGGGGCGGTGAGTCGAATCACAACACAACGAGTGTCTGCCCGACAGAGGAGGACTACTACTGCGCGACACGACATTCCTAGAAGGACAACACGAGTGTTCAAAAAAAGAGGCACCCCACACGGGCCACCTTTGAACCAAAGGGAAACTCCCACACTTGGATATGCTAATGAGGTGATCGTAGACCTGCCAGGGCCTTATTTGGCCGGGTGCTTTATGAGCACTTCAAGCACAGACAAGCCCGTTGCCGAGATGATATCTCCAAAAGCCCCAATCCTGCGTCACTCCCCTTCCACAAACACCTCCCTCCAGCCCTCTCTCCCTTCAGTCGGATGACTTTTACAGTACGGGGGGGGGGAGGGGGCACCTCTGAGAAGAGATTCCAAACATGCTGGGCCACGTTGTTCTTGACCTCTCATGTGCCCCTGGCCCCGTGAGGATACACAAAGAGAACGTGAAGTACAACATAACTTTGCTTTCCAGGACCTCTAGCGTACACTAATGAGTATCCGAGTCACTCGCTGGGTTGGTTACGTTTACATGATGTGAACGGGGCGAGCGTCTGTGTGTCAGTGTACGAGCGTAACACACAGTATACCGAAATGAGGTCATGGGCCGGTGTTAGAATACCCGGAATAGCGTTGTCTTTTGTGTGCCGTCGCTGAATGCAAAAGAAGAAACGCATTCGACGACCGACTTTCAGGAAAATAGAGCCATTCCTTTGCTTTTAGGTAGTGAAGCTTTTTCACTACTTCTATCGGATGATTACACCTACAGGCCCGGCTTTCAAATAAGGAAACACAGCCCTTGGGAAAAAACAAACGTATGATCGAGCCAAAAAAAACCACTTAAAAGCTAAATGGAGGCTCACTTTCACACACGAAAGCTAAGAAACCTAGCCAGTCATCAAGGCCTCACCCTGGTGAGACACCCAAATGCAACAGAGCACATGTTTCAGTCTTTAGTCACTGCGTTTTATACACTATGAAAGTCTTAGGGGCCTGTCTGGCATGTTCCAGGTTGGCAGAAGACACGATTCTTTCACCAATAGGCCCAGGCAGTACAGGCAGGCTCTTGCGCTGTAAAAACTTGTCGCTTAAAATAGCAAGAGGATTAACGGCACGGAGAGCAGGGGACAGATGCCATAGCGCATCGTTGGCCGTGAGGTTTAGGTTACTAAGAGAACACAATCCAAACCAATTAGGCCCACGGTCTTAAGGTGTACAATGTTGCTCTCTTTCTCGCACACACAGACACTCTCTAACTCTCTCTCTCTCACAATGTCTGTCTCTCACACACACACACACACACACACACACAGAAGCACACTAACTCAACATGAATCTATCAAGTCTGTTTTAGATTCGGAATTAGGCCTAATCTGTCAGAGGATACAATGGTCTTAGTAAGAAAGAAAGAGATTTAACCCCAAAAGATTTCCGCGATTGCTGAAATTCAGATACAGGAGCATGAGTAGGATGTTCTGACTTCATTAAATTAGGGCAAAACTAATTAGGTTGGTGCTCCAGCGTTGTGATTGGAAAGGGGACAAGGGGGGGGAAGAGGCCCGAGGGGGGGGGGACTCTAATGAGGTCAGAACCCCATCGCCCTCATCTCTGGAACACTCTATTTACATATTCTGTTTCTGGTAGGCTACTGTACGGCTTCCTCTGTGGGTGTGTGTGTCTGTGTGTGAGAGATGCTGCTTTCTTTACTGTCACTTTAACAGAAAGAGGTGTTTGTTATAACAAAGATGAGGCCGTGCAATAGCGTTCAGAGCATGGGGTTCAGAGCATGTTCTGGCTTGGTTTGATATGTCAGGCCAGCCCCAAAAGCTCCTCTTCATGACTTTTCAACAGTCAACTATTTTCCGATAACAGTGCAAAAGACCACACGGATCCTGATCTCATCTTCCTACAATAGGAATTTTAGACATTTTCTCTTAACAAGTGACTTTGGGGTTTTTGCTTCCATGTACGGTCAATATCAATGGCTAACTACATTTTCATGCATGTAAAAAAACAAAAACATTGCTTGTCTAGTAGGTGGCGTCTAAAGTGTCGTCATCGCTTCTGAAATATAGTCGCAGGGCCTTGATTGTCAACATAATGTGGAGTCAGGAAAAAATCTAGTATCTCTTATGCATCGTTCAATGGTTAAATCGTCACTACTTCCTTTTAACAGTCATGTCCCAATACAATAGGTCGTAGGACCGTACTTGAGACCATAACAAACATGTTGGATACTGTATGGCTCCTGCAGTGGGCAGCAGGGAGAGTTTACAGTCCTGAATAATACAGTACAACAGAGAACCCAAATATTGTTAGCTGAATACAGAGTAAATACACCTACATGAATGTATCTATAACTTTAACAGAAATATATCTTAAATGTGTATGTAGTTACAAAGATTATTGTATTGCGGGCATAACATGTTTTCAGTACAGTATACTAGTTCACTCTACCTATAGCCTAGCAACAATCAAGTCATGACAGTGAGAGCAACAAAACAAACATCCTCCACCTGAATTGTCAACAAATCTATATATCAAATCTGGTTGCATTTAAACGTGACTATTTTTAATTGAGATAAGCTAGCTTGCTCGTTTAGCAATAACGTGAATCACGCCGCAATGTATGCGCGCAATTGGCTTGGAGCTATGAGAAACATTGCAAGTAGGAAACGTTTAATTTGCTAATACACTACAGTAGCTAGCCAGTTTATAATTTTCTGTAACATTAGCTAGTTGAGTCCAGTTAGCCTTTACTGTAACGCAGTTTTCTGGGGATCGTGTAACTCCGTTATACAATCAACTGGCTAAACACAATCCTCACATTTTGCAAGCAAACATTACACATCTTCATCATTGGGAAATGCGATCTATTTCACGTGTCAACTTCAATCTGGACAACTGGTGAACTCACCCACAGATCTGTGCCCCAATCCATCTTCAACTTGCAGATATCTCTGTAGCCACCCCTGAATACAAAGAACTTCTTCAAAGTTATCCCGACATTCAGAGGACGCCCCAATCCCTAAAGATGATGAACTGTAACTCTAGCACACCTCTGAATAGATTCTACACACAGTAAATCGTTTATTCTCAAATGCCGCTAAAGAGTGAGCTCTAACTAGTTAGATAGTTAACTAGCTAGCTACACTAAATAATTTTCCAACTTCCAAAGGAAAGACGGATAAACTAGCTTTCATATCCGCGTCACTCCTGAATCCTAATTCTTAAAGGGGCCGCACATTGGATGGAGAGTGAACTTCTGGTGACATTGCCAACACATTTGCATTGTTACCACGCTAGCAAATTGTTGTTGTGACATGAAAGGGAAACAATTTTGATGCACGTTTATATCACTTAATATCACAGTCAAGGTAGTTAAAAATGTTATGCGACAAAATCCTTAGGACATTTACATCAATACAATCTATAATCTATAATAATGTAAGAAATATGTGTGTGTATGTTTGTGTGTGTCTGCAAGTTTTATAGTGGCATTTTAGGGCATGATTGTTTAACGATTAGCTCCAAGACCGTTCAGTATAGATCAGTGCATTTTGTTACATGAATTAATGCATTTATTGATGCAAAAACTCTGCCTGCACATTGCAAATGTGCACAAACTGCTGTTAAACTAACATCAAATCAACTAACCAATATTATAGTCACTAGCTGCATCACATGCACTTATCTATAGTTCCAAGAATCTGTGTGTGTGTGTCTGTGTGCCACCAAATCAACAAAGCAACATCTTAATCACTGGCTGCATCACGGGCACTACACTGGGTCAGTAACTGCATGATTTGGCCCTGCTCTTCAGTCGGTTGTCGGTGTCGAAGCTGCAACGGGTTTAAAACAAGAACACAATTCATACCACTTTAGCTTCTAGTTTATTGAGTCAAATACATCTATAGTTCCAGGAATTTGTGTTTTGCGTGTCTCAATAACATCTTAATCACCGACTGCATCATGGGTACTGTGCCGTAGTTGAGACAAAGATGAAACACCTCAGTGACAGATAAACCGTGGATTAGAACTCAAATGTGTTACAAAAACAAGAATATAAAAAACGCTGATGAACATAATTGAAATAGCTACTGTACATCAAGCTTGAGCACCTAACAAGCATCTAACACAGTATTTTAAACACACCATTGCATTTCTAACAATTATTGATAATCATATAAGGGCCATTAAAAACACTAATCTTAGTCTAGAATTGGAGGCATTAAAAGCAAAATTATAACACAGAAATGACACAATCCAAAAGAGATATGAGTAACAGCCTGACATATAGCAAAACATCTGTCCAGTTGCTCAATCTTGATTAAATTGCCTCATAGAGCCCACTCAGTGGGAACCATTGGCTGTCTGAGACAGTGTGTTTAAAGGCAAATCAGTTGATTGTGTCTGCTCTCCAGTCTCCCGAGGAATGGGGGTGAATATATAGCGTCCTTGTTTTTTAGAATGGTGTTTCACGGCTATGATTATGATGCTCATGAAGCACAAAATTAGTACGATGATCAAAATGTAATACACCGTGGCACTGTAGGGTTCTGCAGCGGAAGGGAGAGAGTGATGAAGAAAAGAGTCAAGATTATGTATAGGCATCATGCCAGGTGTCATTAATTGTGAACAATTTAATCCATTTAATTTATCAACTTTAAGGGGGCTTTGTAATTGAAGTGATCGTGACTATCAGGAATGGCATCATTAAACGAAGGATTTCTGCGCTTCCATTACATGATTCATAGTTAGATTTATTACCTCTCATCATCACTGTGATCACTCTGGTAGCTGTCCCAACTCTATTCGTAGCAGTGCAGATGTAGCTCCCAGTGTTGGTCGACGTGGCTCCTGTGATTCTGACAGTGCTCTGGCGCCCCCCAGTGGTCACATGTACATTTCCCGCAGCGTCATCGTAGGTCCACTCCAGATTAGGAGGAGGGTTTCCCTCAGCGCTGCAGACCAGAGACTCATCACCTCCCTCAGACAACTCCAGCGTGTCCTCTCCTGACAGGAACTCAGGGGCATCTGAGGGGAGAAGAGCAGCTGTTAAACCTCTCGGAGCTGTGCGACTGTAAGACAAAGCGAAACGGAAGCACAGTTCAAATATTGGCAGGCGGCTATTTCAATTCTCAAATGTGTCTTTTCAGCTCAAATGACTCATTGGCAGCCTTCATGCATTAGCAGATAATTTTGAACCTCGAATCACTTACACAAGATGTTGACATCCGTTTTAAGATAAGAAGTTCCATGTTTGTTGATTGCTGAGACATTGTACTCCCCGCTATATTTCCTTGTCAGACGCACAGGTAAATCTACTTCTTTCCCATCTTTGCTCCAGATAATCGAAGGTGGCGGCATCCCTCCAGCTGAACAAATGAGGTTGTGATTTTTACCCTCTTCCCCTTCATAGTGAACAGGGCAGATCAACTCAGGGGCATCTATAAAGGATAAGTATGGACAGGTTAGGGTTAAATAATAAGTAGGCCATTATAGACCATGTATCAGATGTCATTTACATGTACATTCAAACACAACATGCAGAGAAAGGACACATTTTCAGGTTTCACGAGAATTAATGCACTGTAAGTATTGCTTTTAGTGTGATTAGGCCAAGCACAGAGCAGTTAGTCGAAGCCGAGCTTGAAAAACAGCGTCTTCAGACCTTGATGTAATACATGTATTTACATATACTGTATGCCAATCACTTACATTCCACTGTGACGTTGACCGTAGAGTTGACAGTGCCATGGTCATTGGTGGCTGTGAAGACATATTCCCCTGAGTTCCTCCTGGTCAGGAGCTCAGAGCTGTTTAGCCGTCTCCCCTGCAGGTACCACTGAACATGGGGACGAGGATTCCCTTCAGCTGAACAGATATTCATGTCCAGGCTGAATGTGTGCTCCTTACCAGCAAAACTGCGTGGACACTTGCGGATCACTGGCTTATCTGTGAATTGAAATGGACTGTTTTAAGTAAAGGAGATACAAGCAACGCACACTGTGTAATTCTGTTTTGCGAATGACCAATCGCAGGGCAGGTCTAAAATCTGCATCAAGGGAAATGGGGTCACATATCTTAAAGATAATTGGCAATGACTTGATACAAGCCAACTAAACCCATCTAAATCTTGTTAATTTAAATGAGAAAAGTGTAGCATTGTGTAGTATTGTACCATCAAAATTGTGTGTGGGTAGATGAACAATTAAGATAAAAATACCTTTTGGTTTTGCAGTTGTAGCTACCATCACAGTCCCTGAGGTCCTCGGTGTTGTGGCAGGCATTTTTAATACAATTGTAATGATCTGACTAATACTTCCTAGCATGTTGGTGGCATTGCACATAATGCTGGAAGTTCTACTTTTTATAGCACTAATATATAGTTTACTTTGTTGCCCCTCAGTGGTCACATGTACATTTCCTGCAGCGTCATCGTAGGTCCACTGCAGCACAGGAGGAGGGTTTCCCTCAGCGCTGCAGACCAGAGACTCATCACCTCCCTCAGACAACTCCAGCGTGTCCTCTCCTGACAGGAACTCAGGGGCATCTGAGGGGAGAAAAGCAGCTGCCATCATGACATCATCATGACATCATCATGACATCATCCTTGGCACTAGAACAGGAGTGTTGAAGGTGGACTATGTGGTGTGTGGGAGGAGAAAAGGTGGGTTGTCAGCAAGAGCCAGTAGATCACAAACAAGGTTTTGGGATCAACATTTTGTATCCACTTACATTCCACTGTGACGTTGACCGTAGAGTTGACAGTGCCATGGTCATTGGTGGCTGTGAAGACATATTCCCCTGAGTTCCTCCTGGTCAGGAGCTCAGAGCTGTTTAGCCGTCTCCCCTGCAGGTACCACTGAACATGGGGACGAGGATTCCCTTCAGCTGAACAGATATTCATGTCCAGGCTGAATGTGTGCTCCTCACCAGCAAAACTGTGTGGACACTTGCGGATCACTGGCTTATCTATGAATTGAAAGAATGCTTTAAGTAAATGAGATACAAGCAACGCACACTGTGTAATTCTGATTTGGGAATGACCAATCGCGGGGCAGGTGTTAAATCTGTATCAAGGGAAATGGGGGTCACATATCTTAAAGATAATCGAACGATTAAGATAAAAATGAAGGGGATTTTTCAGCAAATGAGATATGTCCAAATACAAGCAACACACTGTTTAATTCTGTTTGGGGAATTAGCAATCAAAGAGCAGATCGAGGGAGATTGGGAAAAATAACACGATCAATGACGATTATTAAATGTGTAGTGAAAAACTCACAGAGCACGGTTAAGTTGAAATATGAATCAATAGCAGAAGGATGTGGTCCCTCTGGTCCCAGGTTCAGTTGAGCCTCACATCTGTACAGTGCTCCGTCATCTTCTCTACTTGGGGTGATGGTGAGGATATATGACTCATTCACTGGGGTGGTGAGGTTACTCTGGTCACTATAAGAGTCTGTCTTTATGGTTTCATTTCCTCTGTACCAGGTCACAGTGAGGTTCTGGACAGGAGCAACATTGAGGACGTCACACTGCAGCTGGTACTCTGTCCCTTCCACCATTGGTCCAGTGTGGTTCAGAGGAGAGATGGGACACAATGTCTGGAAGTTCTGTAAGTACATTTGAGTCACAAAGAAACATTACTAGACCAGAATTGGGCATGTAACATTGGGTGCACAATACACATTTTGTATTACACCAATCAAACCCCTCTCCTGTGAAATTGGACAATAACCTTACTACAGATAGAGTATGCACGTCAGGGCACATTTGTTCCCTTTCTGTTACACAAGGGACTGTGGTCCCCGGTTTCTGACTATGGCCAGAAAATACTCACGGTATAGAGTGACCCCAAGTATCTCCATATGCTGATCTCCATTCTTGAGATTGATGAAGCACCTTGGACTTCCATTCCAGTCTTCCAAGCTCTCTACTGTCCACATGACCCATCTGACGTCTTCAACCAAGCCTGTGCCTCCCTGAGAAGCTTCCCAGCCCATGCTGTCAAGGTCTGCTACCGATGTGCTGCAGTTGACTGAAACTGAGTCTCCATACCTCACCACCAATCTGGAAGGGTTCATCTCCAGAGAATACAGGCCAGTTATACCTACTGTGGTCGTAAAAGAGGATAGTGTATTAGACTATTTGTTTTTAACGCGAATATTTGATTTGCCAATTTGCAGCAAAGCTGAACACAGGACACGAACCTCGTGTTGTTCAAAAGACAATATCGCCCTCCTCTGGCAATAAACAAAAGTTTGTTCAAAGTCTAGATCTACTTCTGCCTCACGACGAGAACAAAGACCGTAGCCTATTCCAATCCTCACGCAATTAATTCATACCCCCCAGGATTATTAAATACTCACAGTGCACTGACATATGATGATGTTCTGATGTCTTAACAGGAGAAGGATGTGGTCCCTCTGGTCCCAGGTTGAGTTGAGCCTCACATCTGTACAGTGCTCCGTCATCTTGTCTACTTGGGGTGATGGTGAGGATAGATGACTCATTCACTGGTGTCCTACTCTGGTCACTATAATAGTCTGTCTTTATGGTTTCATTTCCTCTGTACCAGGTCACAGTGAGGTTCTGGACAGGAGCAACATTGAGGACGTCACACTGCAGCTGGTACTCTGTCCCTTCCACCATTGGACCAGTGTGGTTCAGAGGAGAGATGGACACAACGTCTGGAAGTTCTGTGGTGGAACAAAAATATTGTTGTGATTGTTCCCTTGTCATGTATCATTTATTGTTAAGTCTTTCCTATCTTCAAGTCAATACTTACTGTAAACTATCAGTGTGAGTTTTGTACTGCACCAACTTGTTTCACTGAACGATATGTTGCACTGGGGCTGTGGATCCCAGCTTAATAAACGATCCACTTTCCAGATGACAAACTGTGCATATTCTTTGTGGGCGCTTCCTTCAGTAGCCAACCACTGGATCCCATCAGCCATTTCTAACGTGCTGCAGTTGACTTGGACTAAGTCACCATGTTTCACAACCAACTCATCCGGTTCCAGCGTGAGATAGTTCATCTCAGAGGGGCATTTCCCACCTGACACTGTTGAAACATTGGGGCATATTACATTCTTATTCTTATTTATATTCTTAGATTGGTAGTAATAGAATTATAGTTTCACAATGGCTTTTACAAACTACAACAATAGGGTCAGACAGGACATGGGTCTTCATCCAGTTGCCTCTACTTTGATGAGCACAGTGCACTCTACTGCTGACTTCTACATTTACACTGTTACCAACCGCAACTAAGTGAAACCACAATCCTCCCTTTGCATATCAGAGCCTTTTTTGAACTCTGCTCTTCAGTTAACCGTTCTTGTGTGAATGACATCATCTAACACCTACCACTCCCATTAGAATAGCATAACACATCTACTAAAAGGATCCGCCATTTCACCATATGCTTACACTTTGTTATTCATTTTGTATATTCTGTTACCATTTAAGTTTGTTTATAAACTTTTACATGTACTGATTTAGCAGACGTTTTTATCCAAAGCGACTTACAAGAGAGAGCTTTACAAAAAGTACATAGGTCAATGATCCAATGGGTGGAACAAGAAGAGCATGTAATTAAACAAATTTCAATTCATCTTTTGTATTTAATTTGTGAGTTTATAGTTTGTCTCTGCTGTCTCATCACATCCTAATCTCAGTAGTGTGGTCCCCTAAATTGAACAGTAGTTATCAGGTGTGGGGCAACTTTATAAGAGAAATTTTTTCAACAATTCTGTGACTGGTCAACCATTGTGGGGTGTACATATTTGTGTAACTCACCCAACGTTTGTGGATGCTATGGATTCCAAACCATAACTCACCACATATACATAACATCATACTGTGTATAAACCATTATGTCCACATCATAGTTAGTACCTTACTTACCGATGTGTAATAGCCCGATCATGAGGACCAACATGCTATGCAGTGGGATCACATTGATGCTCAGATAATCCATGCTTTGACAGAGGGAAGGGATGGGGTGTTGATAAGAGGACGCTCCTGGCTGTAAACAGAAGCTCCTGGTTCCTTGCTTGGTTCTGATAGTAGAGACCTAGTAGCTGTTACTGTACCTTACTGGCATACGCTGTCCCTTCTGTGTGAAGGAGAGAATGAAATGGAACATAGAAACTCTGACTTCGAAAAGGACATAGAGGCAAAAGAGGATGCCGCAAACCACAGTTAGTCACAAGTTGCATCGACCAAACAGACCACTCCCATCCTGTATGGATCTTTTTTATTTAAAAAAATGCAATGCAGAAAATTAGAGTGTTGGGTCATATACATGAAAAAAAAACAATACTCTTGTTCGTGTTGCTGCCACCAAGTTCTAAAACAAATGTACCGTCTATTCATATTGCCCTTATTGGTATTTATGTACAATATGTACAACCAAATCACCAAAGCAGGTTTTGCTAGACAAACAATTTAAATACCAGTCATTCTCACTGTTATCATCCATTGGCAAGCATCTAAACATTTTACTCTCAACACTCATCAGCATCTGATCTGAAATGTATCTACAATGTTTCCTCTTGAAAATGTGTTTTTAAAGTGTTTCAGACTTTCAACATACGTGATGCATAGTGAAACTTCCGAAATACAGTACACGTGCTCACACACTGGACACTGTGTTTCACTCTGCATTTTTTCATCACCTAACTATGGACAGGCAGTGGGGTTATGTAGGTTTGATCATCATGGTGACTTTCTTTAGGGAGTAGGAGCCCCCGTGGAACTCTGTCCAGTACACGCCGTCCTGGTAGCGGCTGCGGTAGTGCCCGCCTCGATACCAGACTCCGTTCAGATTGGAGTGGGCGCACATGTGATACCACCATCCCCCTTTCTGGTAGTGTGCACAGTTTCCTGGTAAGGAAAGAGAGGAAACAGACTGATGAAACCAAAGCAGCCTTTTTTTTCTCAAAAGGAGCCGTTTCTGCCTCCACTCTTCTACAAACTACAATTACCACCGTGTACATCTCATGTCGAGGTGACGTTGCCATGGGATGTATTTCGAACGCACTACGAAACAAATACAATAAAGAAAATAAAGTGTCTAAGTGAGCTTTACCGGAGTAGCCGTCCTTGTCCCGGTCCAGAGTGGTGAACGCCCTGTTGTTGTGCCAGGACAGAGAGTCTCCAGCATTGCCACTGTAATCTCCTAGTCTCAGACGGTACCAATCAGTCTCTGGCTCCAGGTGGAAACTGCTGTACTCAGCAAACACGTGCCGGCCCTGCCAGTCCTCCATGGCCACACGGAGCTTGTAGTGGGCCTGTTTGGTCAGCCAGTAGAGGTGCTCCAGTCCTAGCCAGTACTCTCCATCCAGGTTTCCAAAGCCTTGCTGGTGTATATATACAAATGCTTATAGGATTGAAGACAGCGGAGTCTGTCATAAGGATTACTCCGGAAACCTATTGTATTTTTTGGTAATCTTCTTATTCTAGTAACCTATTTAACCTATTTTGGTTCAACTCAAGATCTACCAAATAGATGTTGTATATTGATACACCAGGCCATGACTAACCCCCACACCAAGAATGGCCCACATTTGACCTTAGGGGGCACACCCAAATGTCTGGATCGTGTTTGTAAAAGTTGTGTTTTGATGATATTGTGAGACTGCGTTGGACACTGCATAGTCCCATTCACGTTAGTCACTGAGTGTACTGACACATTCACCCTGTCCAAGTGTTATAGTGCCAGTGGCTGAGCTTGCTAGAGTATAACATCTGTAATCCCATGACTTGTCAGATCAAGTCCCAATGCACCAGACTTTTCGAATTCTGCAGGTTGAGATGTGCTTTGATGATTCCTTTGTCAGCAGTTAACGCTCTAACATTTTAAAATATCTGGCTCATTCTGAGGAGAATTGCATTATGCTTGCAGTATAGTTTTGAGTCTTTGAGTATTACAGCCCACAAGCATTTCAGAAGTTTATTGCCTGTATCATTTTGATTGCAAGCAACCCAGACTTGATGTAACTTTCGATTAGATTTGAAGAGAACTGCATTGATCCCTGAGGACACGGCAGTATTGAATAGAAATAACAGTCCAAATGTCTACGTACAATGACCTGAAATGAGAATCAAATGGGGGGAGGATCACAACTTCCCACTTCTAAGTAGTATGCAGCCAATGGGTGATCACCTTATACTGCTCCCAGTTTCTGAAGAAGTTGACCGATCCGTCCTGCCTCCTCTGGATGACGGTCCAGCCGCCCTGGGCCTGGGCCTGCTCGCACCACGCCTGCAGGAGGCGGTTGGCACTCTGTGGGCGCAGCAGGTAGATCCCACTGGTGGCCTCGCCCGACTCCAGAGCGTGCTGGCAGTCCCGCCAGGGACCTGGGGAACACACGTTGGACAACGGAGTGATCGACAAAGGCTGTTAGTGGAGTGGCGGTGTGGGGGAGCAGGGTACATAGGAGACAGGGGTCTGGAATTTGGTTTGTTTTAAAGCCAACAAGGTCACAAACACCTCTCTCTCTCTCTCTCTCTCTCTCTATCTCTCTCTGTCTCTCTGTCTCTGTCTCACACCAGGCGTGAGCGCTGCCTCTGTTCATTTGTTTACTGCAGAGGAATTTTTCCCAACACATGTTGTGTGTCTCCTGTCACTCTAAAGATACCGCATGTAGGCCTAGTGCATGGACACGGAATGTCTTACACATGCCCGACACATTAATCCTCACGAGAGTGTCCTCTCTCCCACACGACGAGATCAAGGGTCAACCACACCATACCATCTTTCATTGTACATCATTCTGAAGACTAGTTATCACAACACACTAAGTGATTTGGGATCACTTTGCAGCTTCTAATTACAGTAGCTGCTCGGGTGGACCTTGTCTATCAAATCTTCCACACACTCATCCAAATGGTCTGCCCTGTAATCTAGGACATTCCAGCTGAGCAAACAAAGGAGCACTGTAGAAGTTAGTAATTCAAGGTTCCATAGCAATACCCTAGAGTGGGCTGTGATTAGTGTGTGTCTGTGTGTGTGTGTGTCTGTGTGACAGTGAGAGAGAGAGAGAGAGAGAGAGAGAGAGAGAGAGAGAGGGAGAGAGAGAGAGAATGAGTTTGTGTCATTAACAAAAAAACCTTCTCTCATCATCCAACGATAACAGCTGGCACTCTGGGAACATTGTTTAAGCATTCCCAGAGAGATAGCACTCCTATCAGCCGGTCACTGACTCCTTGAGGTTCTGGAGAGTTATAGTGCACTGTCAAAACTGACAGTGGTAACATACACTCGCTCTGGTTGCTGTCAGAGTTCACTGATATCAAATTGGTGAAAAGATCATTTTAAAAGGAGTCGGTCACTAAAATGCAAACAATGTTCCAGATAAAGATGCAGGATGAAGACTCTGTTACCTCTCACACCCTGCCCTAAACAGGAAAGCATTGATAAAGTGTAGGCTTCTACGATGCAACACGTGTCTGCAGTTCTGTACCTGGGGTCTTGGTGACAGGGAAGCTGATGAAAGGGGGTTCTGTGGGGACACTGGGCATATTGGTGGGGAGAACGTTGGTCTCCTGCGACTGTTCCTTCTGTAGGGGAGGGGCGCCCTGGTCTCTTTGAACATTGTTAGTCATTTGGTTGGGAGCCGAGCTGTCATTGAGCTGGGGTCTTGAGGGCGGAGAGGTCACCTGTCCAAATAAAACAGGAACACAAGTGTTCATAATTGCTAAAGCTGAATTCATGTTGAGGCCACTTCTTGATGTGACAAATGCAAATGCATCCCTCACCTGAGGGGGCGGAGTGATGTCTTTGATCCAAAACTGCTTCTCCAAATGGGCGATGATCTGGCTCTGGTTGACCATCATGGACGTCAAGACTCCATACTTCTTCTCCAGCTCCCTGTAGCTGCTGGATACCTGCAGAACCTGTGGGTGACCCACCACGGTGCCAGACAGACAGCGAGAAAGAAGGAATGGAGTGAATGGGTTTGGGTAAGCCGGTGTGCACGTCTCCAGAGATGAGGAGAAGCAACACATCGAGGAGCCCTACTCTCTGTTTACCTGCGTCGTGGCATTGAGCAGTAGGCTTTCTAGCCTTTGCTGATCCCACGCCTGATCCTTCTTGTGGATGACCTCATGCAGTAGCTGGGCATAAAGCTGGGTGATGCGGGCGTTCATGCCGCTGCTCTCCTTCCGCAGCGCCCTTAGCTCGGTGACCAGGGCCCCCTCCTGCTCCAGTTGCCCCTGCAACTTCTCCAGCTGCCCCTGCTGCCGAGTCAGCGCTTCCCGCAGCGCCGCCAACTCGGTCTGGTTGGCACCGGCAGACTCCGTGCTCACGCACAGGGCCCCCTTGAGTTTCTGCTGGGGGACGATGAAGGTGTACGAGCAGCGGCCCTGCTTTGTTTCGGACGAGCGAGGCTTCTGAGGACTCCCCCCATGGACGCCTTCCTTCTGCCCCCCCACCTCGGAGAGGAGCAGACCGAGGGTGAGGAAGAGAGTCAGGCCAAAGCTCAGCTGATTCTCCATCTGTCTGTTTAACTTTGAAGCCGTGCCTGTGCCCGGGAAAGAGACGTCCTTCGGTTAGGGATTAAGTAACAATTAGGGTTAGTCCATCCTATCCTTATGACATGTTGACTATTAACAGCATCAGTAGGGCAGCCAGAGCTGCTTCTGAGAGATCACCAGATGTTTTCTTCTGGAAGGTGAGAACACATTTTAGGGTTTGGTCCTGGCTGGAGATCATTAGCAAGTAAACACCAGAGGAAAAGAATCAGCATAAATAGCCAATGTCAATATACCTTCATCCATTGGTCAACACAATCTTCTCAGTGTCAACTCACACCCATCAGAACAACCATAGTCAACGCCATAAAGACCATTAACACCACACCATATTGGTATTAACACCATATACAGTCGTATGCAAAAGTTTAGGCACCCCTCTGAGGCTGCATGATAATTTCCTGTCTTCACCAAAAAAGATCAATATAATATTGTAATATTACTTTTCTAGTTAACACTGAGTGCTGGGGTGTTTTCCAGACAAAGATATTTGGTGTAGCAGTATTTAGTTGTGTGAAATTAAATCAAATGTGAAAAAAAGGCTGTGCAAAAGTTTGGGCACCCTTATCATTTATTTGATTTGAATACCTCTGCCTACTAAATGCTGATTAACTGCAACACATAGTTAGTCTGATTAACTCGTTAAGCCTTCAATTACATAAAAAGGTGCATTCAATCATTAGAAAGGGTATTTAAGTTAGCCAATTGCAAGTTTTGCTTCTCTTTGATTCTCCTCTGAACAGTGGCAAAATGGGGGCATCAAAACAGCTATCAAATGATCTAAAAACAAAGATTGTTCAGCAGTATGGTTTAGGGGAAGGCTACAAAAAGTTATCCCGGAGGTTTCAGCTATCAGTTTCCACTGTGAGGAATGTCATTAGGAAATGGAAGGCAACAGGCACAGTTCTTGTTAAGGCCAGAAGTGGCAGGCCAGGAAAAATAACAAAGAGGCAAAGGCGAAGAATGGTCAGAATGGTCAAGGACAACCCTCAGATCACCTCCAAAGAGCTGCAAGGTCATCTTGCTGCAGATGGTGTCACTGTGCATTGCTCGACCATTCAGCGCACATTGCACAGAGAACAGCTGTATGGGAGAGTGATGCGGAAGAAGCCTTTTCTGCACACGCGCCACAAAAAGGCTCGCTTGAGGTTTGCCAAACTACATTTGAACAAGCCAGGCTCATTTTGGAACAAAGTACTGTGGACTGATGAGACAAAGATGGAGTTATTCGGTCACAACAAGAGGCGTTACGCATGGAGGCAAAAGAACACAGCATTCCTAGAAAAACACTTGCTGCCCACAGTAAAATTTGGTGGGGGGTCCGTCATGCTGTGGGGCTGTGTGGCTAGTGCAGGAACTGGGAATCTAGTTAAAGTTGAAGGTCGTATGGATTCAACTCAGTACCAGCAAATTCTGGACAATAATGTTCAAGAATCTGTAACAAAGCTGAAGTTACGGCGCAGTTGGGTGTTCCAGCAGGACAACGACCAAAAACATTGCTCCAAATCCACTAAGGCATTTATGCAGAGGAACAACTACAATGTTTTGGAATGGCCATCCCAGTCCCCAGACTTGAATATAATTGAAAATCTATGGGGTGACTTGAAGCGGGCTGTCCACGCTAGGCACCCATCAAACCTTACTCAACTGGAGATGTATTGTAAGGAAGAATGGTCCAAATTACCTCAATCCAGAATCCAGACACTCATCAGAGGATATAAAAAGCGTCTAGAAGCTGTTATTTTTGCAAAAGGAGGCTCTACTAAATATTAATGTGATTTTTCTGTTGGGGTGCCCAAATTTATGCAAGTGTCTAATTCTCTTATGATGCGTATGGCATATTTTCTGTTTATCAAATAAACCTTATTTCACGGCTAAAATATCACTGTCCATGACGTATGTGTATATATATGACAAAGACGTTCCTCATCCAAACGCCCAACATTTTATAGATGAAAGTAATGGAGATTATCAGGGGTGCCCAAACTTTTGCATACGACTGTATGTAGCAGACATTCTTCAATGAAAACATTATTTATAACTAAATTATTTTAGTTTCTTTATCTACAAAACATGCTGAAACCTCCAATTATTAAGTATTTAGAACACATACAATTAAACATATCATTACATTTATAACTTATTCTAACAGACAATCGCACATTTCCCCCAAGAAAGATATAGCTCCATCTGTCTTGGCATGTTTGCTGTACCACTGTTCCAATTAACATGAGGAGCAATTGTCACTCAAACAAGCGAATGTAACTTACCACAATTCTGATCACAAGCATACAACGAGGCAGTAGGTTGGAAGACTGTCTTGTTTTCAAATGACAAATCAGGTATTCATATTATGAAACTGTGAATGGTTCACAGTCAAGCTAACCTGCCTGTTCCCTTAGATGCAGACAGGCAGACTCGCAACACTGAGAATGAAAAAGGGCAGAGACATGCAGTTAAACTGAGATTTCTTACAACAGAGATACCTCCCCTTCACTACCTCCCTGTCACAGGACCTCCAAACAAAAAGGCCATAATTACGAACTACCCTAAGGACACCCCCTTCCAAGTGCCTATGGCCCTACCCTAAAGACAACCCATCTGAAGTGCCTATGGCCCTTCTCTCCCTTTGTCTTCCTTTTGCTATTCTAGCTGATAGTGTGACACATTTAGCAATTTTTCAGAGGACAGTCTGTTAACTCATTCAGCATGGTAATATTAGTATCAGGTAATATATTAATATCAGATGTGATTGTATGTGATAACCAATAATCCACTTTCAAGAAAATGGAGCTGGAGGCTGGGGTAAACAAATAACCAAAAACCGGTTGATGGTCCTACTATCTGAGAGCAGTGACCAGCTTCTTTCCACATAGTCATTCGGTCAAACATCTGAGTTCTGAATAGGAACCATTCAAAAAAATTAGATCGGACGTCTCAAGGTGTAACACAACAGACCAGATGCGCCATCTCCACACACGTGCTATTCAAACGTTCTTCTACTATCACACACTGACGCGGCCGTGCCTGAAATGGACGCTCTCTGGAATTGCGGGCATTACGCCATGATTAAGTCACGATAACCTGTTAATTTTCCACGTTTAGTCTTATTACATTGTTAGGTATACATATTTATTACAGCCCCTCCAGAGCACTGCCGCTTTTTGTTACATTTGGACACAAGCATGGGGAAATCAAAGGTGAGTAGCTAGCTTGCTAGCTAGCATAAATGAAGTTTGGAAATACTTGATAGCCGAGTAGCTGGCTATCAAGAATGTTAAAACCTTGGTGATCTCATATTAAACGTATACGAGCATGATATAGCTAGAGCTAATTTCATGCTGATTTACAAAATAAGATTTCCGTCTCTACTGTAGCTACCGTAATGCACCACGTTTCAGAACGTTTATTCTGAAGCTAGTGTGGCTAAGTAACAACGTGGGATATCATGTACTGAGTGATGTGGATAACCATGCAAAATATTGACATGATTTCAGACCAAACACCAGAAGAAATCCCAGATTACAAGCGAATCATGTGGCAGAAGAGACATATGCTTCTGCCCCACACTCCTTCGTGTTTCAACGTGGGAAGGTTGGCAAGAATGTCGGCCAACTCGTGATGGACATGCGGCGTGTCATGGAGCCCTTTACAGCAGAGTCACTCAAGGTCCGTCTGAATATATATATATATATATATACACACAATCCTTTTGTTTTAATGATAACTGTTGAACATATTTAACAGTAACTTGTGTGCAAGCCACACACATGTCCACTGTTTGGTGCGTATATGGCTTATAGCTACGCTGTTTATTAACAGGGAGTCTTGTTTTCCAGGTCAGGAAGAAAAATGTTCTCAAGGACTTTGTGTCAATAGCTGGACCCTTAGGAGTGACACACTTCGCAATATTCAGCAAGACGCCCAGCAGTATTAATATGGTAAGTGCTAAGAAGTAATCAATGTGTTTTATCACAACTAGCAGTCTAAGACTCCTGAAAATGGTAATTCCTGTGTCAAAGAACATATGGATGCATGCTGTTTTTTAAGGGATGTCATTTTTCAGAGTCAGTTCCTGACAAGGATGCAAGTGATGATTTATGAGAATATCTGACTTAATGATTAAGAATTTTTTACTGATGCATCCATTTGATACTAGACTAAGCCTGGGGTCAGTGTGAATCCACAAGTGACCCAGAAAGGTCTTACGAGTACATGAATAAATAACCCTAGTGTAAATGAAATATGTCCCTGAAAACATAAGTCTACTTTGCTTAATGAGGGGGTGGGGCTTGTTTTTCCAGAGGCTGGCTCGGCTGCCCAAGGGCCCCATGCTTCACTTCCGCGTGAAGAAGGTGAGCGACGACTCTTCTCTGTAATACGGGGGAAGAATTAGCTCAAAAGGGCGATGTTGTAATGTGGGCCTCACTTGTCACCTCGTTGGGACTCAAGTGTCCTATCCCTCGATATATTTGTACTCAAATCTTTTTTTTCTTTTGTAGTTCTCCCTCATCAAAGATGTGGTGTCTTCTCTGAAGAAGCACAGGATGCATGACCAACAGTTCACCCATCATCCACTGCTGGTCCTCAACAACTTCAGCACAGACGGCATGCATGTCAAACTCATGTCCACCATGTTTCAGAACATGTTCCCGTCCATTAATGTGCATAAGGTATGTCCAGTGAACACAAACTAAGATGTATACCACAGTTCATAGTTTAGGATCTGTCAAAAATGATGAAAGTATAGTCTTCTGACATTTACTGATGATCAATCAAAAGTAAACGCTTTCTGACTTTCTACAAACGTTGAAGTCTATTCACTCTTCTAAAAGGAACGTTGGTGTGGATAACGTATATTGGTGTGTTTTGTTGTAGGTAAGCCTTAATGCCATTAAGAGGTGTGTCCTGCTGAACTACAATCCCGAGTCACAGGAGATCGAATTTCGTCACTAGTAAGTATATCAATTTGGTATTCATTTAAAAATAATGTTGAAACATTCTGCATAACAGAACGGCTGGGGCTCAAATGATGACATATTGTGAATTGACTGTCCAGTGATGCATGTTCAAAGTAAACGCACTGACGGGCCCCGCGTTGAAGTGTCCCCCTGGCTGATTGGTGTTGGTCCACACCTAACCCCTGCTCGCTCCCCATGTGTTCCCCTCTGCAGCAGCCTGAAGGTGGTGCCTGTGGGCATGAGCAAAGGTGTCAAGAAGCTGATGCAGGAGAGATTCCCCAACATGAACAAGTTGGAGGACATCAGTGAGCTACTGATTAAGTAAGTATTATAAGAGCGCAGTGATTCACAGGTTAAACCATCGCGCAAGGAAAATGTTTTGACATAACTGGAACTTTAATTTGGCTGCATGTGACGCTATCTCAACAGCTTTTCCTGGTGACTGCTGTGCGATTTGCTAACCCAATACTTTGCTTAAGAGTGACCGATTTCCTCTTTTCATGTTCTTTGCGTCCTTTTTCAGAGGCGCGAACCTTTCGGAGAGCGAAGCTGAGCAGGATGGAGACCACAACACCACGGAACTGCCCCAAGTTTACTCTGGAAGAGGAAACATGGCGGCTGAGCAGAGCGCTGTGCGATTGACCGAGGTGATTTAGAAGACCATTACATTTAGGAATAGCATCCTCAAGTTTGTTTTGGCACTATATATAGAGCAAGGCACTTTTATGCAAAATTGATGTATAAATAAAGCTGTTCCAATGAATGTGGAGCTGTAAAGCATTGGTGTCTGTCCATCCCAGATTGGTCCCCGTATGACCCTGCAGCTGGTGAAGATAGAAGAGGGCATGGGGGAGGGCAGCGTCCTCTACCATGCAGTCAGTAAGTACACTCGTCTGTCTCCGCCCACTTTGTGTGTCTACTGGATGTACATGATGATGAGATAGAGATGATCCTCCTGTGATTTATTTATACCTCAAAAGTAAACGCTTACTGATCCATCCATTGGCAGACTGCGTATGAGTAGTACACTTTCCCAATTTGTTGTTATTGACATTTAGTCTTTTTTTTGTCTTTTAGTCTCAAAGACTGAAGAGGAAATTCAGGAGATCCTTGACCGGAAGGAGGCCCAGCTGAAAGAAAAGCGTCTGCGCAGGAAAAAGCAGGAGAAGAATGTGGCCGAGAAGAAAGAGAGACATGAAGAGAACAAGTGAGTGTTTCTGGAGGCGTTCTTGGCCCTCTCCTCCCCCAGGTGTGAATGATGCAGATCTCTGATGTTGGTTCACGTCTTGGCAGGATAAAGAGCCTGGCAGGTATTAAGAGGAAGCACCAGGAGACTGAGGAGCACGACAGCGAGGTCGAGGATCCTGGGGTACAGGAGGGCCAGCAGACTGCAGCCTACGAATCCGATGATGAGGTTGAATACTACCGGCAGGCTGTGGGGCAGGAGCCGGATGAAGGTAAATAGAATCCATTTGTTGC
This sequence comes from Mallotus villosus, assembly GCA_903064625.1. Lineage (NCBI taxonomy): Eukaryota > Metazoa > Chordata > Actinopteri > Osmeriformes > Salangidae > Mallotus > Mallotus villosus. Next base: position 116,489 of record CAEFZP010003487.1, on the reverse strand, counting down.
CGTCCCAGTTTTTGAGCTATGTTCACCTTTGCAGGTGCGTCCGTATAGGATTGAACTGAAGCAAATTATAAATGTTATGCTTTTCCCCCCAGACATGTTCCCTGCCAAGAAAAGGAGAGATCCCAGCAAATCCCCAGGACCCTTTAAGAAGAGGACCCAGTTTCGTGGTGCTGACAACAAGCATAGTTCAAACAGCAAGTTCGCGAGAAGGCCTGGTCCAGGAGGACCGCCCAGAGACAGAAGGGGAGGAGATGGGGACAGAAAGGGAGGGAAGACATTTGGGGATAGGCAGGGAGGGAAGAAATTTGGGGACAGGGGCAAACATTTTGAGGGCAAAGTTGGACCAGGGTGGTAAGAGATTTGGGGGAAAGAAACATGAGGATCGAGACAATAAATTTGGAGGGAAGAAAAGGTTTGACGGAGGAAGTAAATTTGGTGGCAAGAAAACAGGGGACAAGACTTTCAAATCTAATGGCCAAAAGGGCAAACCTCGTCCAGGCTTCAAGAAGAAGGGTACGGGAGGAGGAGCAAAAGCAAAGCTTCAAACCGAGGAAGGGCAAAAGCTGACATTCTCATGATAGAAATCTGTACCAGCAGATATGGGGTGCATTGCCTTGCTGTACCACCAGGGGGCCTTCATGGACATGAACCTGGTGTCAGAAACTGATGTCACTGGGTTATGCAAGTTAACCAGTTCTTGAAAGGACACTTTATTGCATCAGCAGGAGGAGGACTTTTCAGTGACAATTCAGTGATACTGTTTTCTACCATGTAAAATATTTGTAAACATGATTTTGTTGATAAAGGGTTAAGATGTATGCAATATCTAAGACTTTTATTCATGAACTTTCGTAGTTTTACCTGGGACACATATACATTGCATGAGTACATAAATTAGATTAAAAACGTCCGTGGTGACACTTCCTCAATTTGTGACTTCAAGAACAGAGCCTAAAGCAGGAAATTCTCCTAAAACGGTTTTGAAAACGGAAGTGGTGGTGGTGAGGTGGGGTGGGTCTTCTGCATTATGGATCTGCACTAGCATTGTGTGAACTCCGTCGCAAGTGTCTTAATAGCGTAAGTATTGAGAAGTTAGTATTTAAGTAGAATTGTTTTTGTATCAAATTCTGACAGATTTAGGAGCAATTAAGTGAACTTACTGTGTCAGGAATGTACAATAGTTTATCACATGGGTGAGGAGATAAAGAGTTGGTAATGGAGATAATGGTATAGCATTTATATTTTCTCCTTTACAGAAACTTGAATTGGGGCACCTGAAGGAGAGGAAAACGTTTACATTTTGGGATTATAACTGGGTATCATGAATAACTACTCTCGGGGTGAACAGTTCCAAATGCGGTTACTGCCTTCGATGTATGGGATTGAATTTTGTGTGGCCTTGGTGGGGAATCTGTTTGCACTGTGGCTCCTGTTAACTAAGGAGAGGAAGAACTGGCACACTGGTGTGGTGCTGTCGTGTAACCTCGCCATCAGTGACCTGCTCTATGTCCTCACCCTGCCTCTGCTGATAGTCTACTACACGCAGAAGAAAAACTGGCCCTTTGGAAATGCAATGTGCAAAATTGAGCGCTTTCTGTTTACCTGTAACCTGTACGGGAGCATCTTCTTCATCATGTGCATCGCTGTGAATCGTTACGTGGCCATCGTGCACCCGTTCTTCACTCGGACTTACGTGCGCCCCTGCTCATGCCAAGGCTGTCAGCATCGTCATCTGGATCATTTTGGCAGCCGTTTCCTCCCCCGTGTTGACGTTTGCTTCCACATGTCAGAAAGGAAATGTGACTTACTGTGTCTCCCATTGTGAAATAAAATCTGACGAGAGCGCTCACTTCAACTACAAGCTATTTCTTGCTCTGGTTGGGTGTTTTGTCCCCTTTCTGGTCACGTTCGCTTCTTATAGTGGAATTATTTGGGTTGTGTGGCGGAATATTAATATTACCACTCTGGAGAAAAGGAAGGTGGCACTTATGGTGCTGTCAGGCATTGTGTTGTATGCTGTTTCATTCTTGCCCTATCATGTCTTTCAAAGCTACCACTTTTATCTGAAAAAAACGAATGCATTTGATACGAGGATCTATGAAGCTTACCAAGTATCCAAGGGTTTGGCAACTCTGAACATGTGTATTCATCCTCTTCTCTATATGGCTGTGTTTAACAGCATCAGAGTCGCTTGCTGTGGAAAAGGCCAAGATGACGATGTATAGAGGAGTTTGAAAGAAACCTTTATGACATGAAACCTTAATTTAGCAGAAACTTATTTTAGATTTAACCTGTAGCTGGAACACAAAGCCACTTAACATGCTCTAAATTACTTTGCTGTATTTTATGATATTTGAATGGTACAAACCGACACAATAATGTATGATGTTATGTATCATTTAAATAAAAAGACCAAATTAAACCATCAGTCCTCTGCACCGTGTTTCAGGACAGCCGTGCCTGTGGGGGGCGCTCGAACTTTCATTGGGTACGACATTTTCTCTGTCGCTCACGTCCCCTTTCCGATGTTCTCTGGCCGCTGAGCGCACCGCGAGGATGCCTTCGATCGAATACGACGAGTGAGTCTTTCCTCCAATATGTATCAAATTTGTTGACACGGAATATCATACATTTCCCTAATAGTGTTTATGTTCTGTTCTCTCTAGTTCCAAGCCCAGCTGGGCCGATCAGGTTGAAGAGGAAGGAGATGAAGGTATTTTACTTGTGAGCTAGCCTGTGTGAGCTGCTGGCCCAAGATGCCTCACGTAGCTAGCTCTACTGTGGTTTGTAGTTAGTCAGCTAGCTCTAGCGTACTCATCCCCAAGCGAATAGAGGCCAAGACAAGGCGCTTATCCACGTGTATTATGAACCCTGTGTGAAATAACTGTGCCGTGACACATTTTATACATTTGTGAGTGTGTACTTGTGATATGTAATTTGCTAACGAAACATTAAACCGATACAATTAGTCGTTGCATTGGGCACTGTCAATCAATTTAGCTTAGCGCGGCTAACTCGGCTTGCATGCGCGTTTACCAGTCTAGGTTAGCCTAGCTTTTAGCTAGCTTGTAGCAGTAGCAAAGTGTAGCTAGCTATACGTTATTGTATTACTGTAGTACTTGCAGATATACAACGTTCACTAAAACCTTGGCCACAGTTTGAAACTGGCAACATTTCTGCTTGATAATGTGTTACATATTAAAGTCATATGTAGGTTATGTTTCTAATGTATGGTGTCAGAAACGCATTGGCAATCAGTCTAATTGATGTTTGGATCATCCTCCTCACCAGGTACCCTACCATTATCCAAAGAAACTATCAAAGGAAATATTAAAACTACCACTGAATACAAGATTGACGAAGATGGAAAAAAGTTCAAGGTACTTTGAACTTGAGATTTATACCCTCATATAGGACTTCATGCCATAACCGTTGCTTACAATACAAAATAAATAAGAATATAACATTTTTTTGGTTGTTTTTAGATTATTAGAACTTTCAAGATTGAGACCAGGAAAGCCTCAAAAGCTGTTGCCAGGAGAAAGGTTTGTGTTCCTCAGAGATGAACATTCAATCCACACCAAGTAGGCTACCTAGTTTGAAATTATGGTTTGAGATAGCTGCCATGCAATCTCATTCTGACATGTTGCTGTCTCCTAATAGAACTGGAAGAAGTTTGGAAACTCTGATTTGGATGCAACTGGTCCCAATGTTGCAACCACCACAGTCAGCGATGATGTTTACATGACCTTCATCTCCAACAAAGAGGTGGGGAAGGGGTGCTGTTTTACTGTCCTCTACAGTCTTGAGTCATAAGAAAAACACCTATGTTAGATATTTAATTTTGTAGACTTAAATAGTCTAGTCTACCCAGGTAACAGACGGGTCATAAACATGTGTGTAACCTTTCCCAGGACCTGAATGCCCCGGACCAGGATGAAGACCCCATGAGCAAGATAAAAGGACAGAAAATAGTGTCCTGTCGAATCTGCAAAGGGGACCATTGGACCACCCGCTGTCCTTACAAGGACACTCTGGGGCCCATGCAGAAGGAGCTGGCGGAACAGCTAGGCCTGACCACAGGGGACAAGGAGAAATCGTCTGGTCTGGACAATGGTGAGTAACTCCTCGGGGGGGCCGTCCAGATTAGATCTCACCGTGAGCGCTTTTGAAAGTGCAACATGCCAGATTAGACTTCCCACCCGCCTCTTTCGATTCCCATCAGCGGAGCCGGAGCCTGCCGCGCCTGCACAGAGCAAGACTGGGAAGTACGTGCCCCCGAGTCTGAGGGACGGCAGCACGCGCAGGGGAGAGTCCATGCAGCCGAATCGTCGGGGGGAGTGTGAGTTTTTCGACCCCCCTTCTGCATTCAGTCCATCTCATATCACACACACATATAAACCTTGTAAATCATGATCGAAAGATCACAGGATCCTTTCTTGTATGGTCGCTTTGGATTAAAGCGTCCGCCAAATGAACACAGTACAGTACATTGTGGTATGTCACGCACACATGTGTTTGTGGCTCAACGGGAGTGTCTTCCCATCCCCAGCGGATGACAACGCCACCATCCGAGTGACCAACCTGTCGGAGGACACCCGAGAGACGGACCTGCAGGAGCTCTTCAGACCCTTCGGCTCCATCTCCAGGATCTACCTGGCCAAGGACAAGAACACGGGCCAGTCTAAAGTAAGCGGAAAGGTTTATTCGTGTCATTTGGACGGCCTTTATGTTGGGCGCGCGTCTAAGGCTCTTGTGTTTCTTTCTCTCGTCTTCTTCCTCAGGGTTTCGCCTTCATCAGCTTCCACCGTCGGGAGGACGCGGCCAGGGCCATCGCGGGGGTGTCCGGGTTCGGATACGATCATCTCATCCTCAATGTGGAATGGGCCAAGTGAGTATCGTGCGACTCGTGAGAAGCTGTGGAATGTCTCATGTTCCAACTGATTTGGCCTCGACTGACTTTTCGACCCTTATCATTTTGCAGGCCGTCAAACAACTGAGATGAAAAGAAGTCTGACATATTCCAGCTGGATTCCAGATTTTATTCATGTAATAGAAGGTGGCTGTTTAAATAAAGAAATGAGGAAACACTGGTTGTCTTCATTGTCTGACTATTGGCATGTTTTTTTTGTAGACACTCGCACTAGTGAATTCTTGAATGAATGCACTCTAGTTCTTCCTGGATCAAGGTCTTTGGAGAAAGTGCAGTGGACAAAGGTATATGTGGCAAAATAACATGTTCAGGTACACAACTGTAGTTATTTACTTGGCAAATGAAGTCAACTGGGGATTGGTTGGCTAATAGCTTTCCCAAAATGGCCAGACAAACCATAGCTTTGGCATCCAGATCCTGGACAATCTAGATGACATGTAGACTATAGAATGTATGAGAAGTACTTTGTGCCAGCAGCCATGACCCGTAGATCAAAGATTAAACAGGAAGGTGCATTAAATAATCTACATATATTGTCAACTGAGACACTGAAACCTGACTGGTTGGCAGAGGCATACAACCGCAAGGTGGTTTGTGTGGTTGTTTTTTTACAAGATGGGAGCAAAGGGAACCAAAGGTATTTTTTGCTTGCCTCAGAGGACAACTACATATTAAGTAATCCCTGATGTTCTGTGTGCCACTGAGATGTTAACAGCACAGTAAACTTTTCATGTTCAACTCCCATGTTACCCCGCTCCTCATCTCCCTTCACTGGCTACTCGTCACGGCCCGTATCAGATTCAAGACCCTGGTACTGACCTTCCGAGCGGTGAATGGGACTGCACCCGACTACATCAAGTCTCCCCTCCAGCCCTACACCCCCACCCGCCACCTTCGATCTTCCTCTGACAACCGTCTGGTGGTCCCACCGCTCAAGACCGCCCGGTCCTAACACAAGCTCTTCCCCTGTCTGGCCCCCCAGTGGTGGAATCAACTCCCCACCTCCATCAGAGACACTGACTGTCTCCCCACCTTCAAGAAAAGGCTCAAGACACACTTGTTCCAGGAATACAACGGTACCTAGGAAAGATCTGCTGGACATGTTAGTTTCCTCCAGGATCACATAGAGACCTGCTGCTCTTGTTGGTTAGCTGTAACTGATTAAAATGATTGTACTCGCTGTGAGGTAGTTTACTGTTGCTTGCTCTTCCACAGGTACTTGTGCCCTTTTGAGGTTTGTGTTTAATTGTAACTTGTTTAACTTCATGCTCTTATGATTCTTCCCTTTGGCACTTGTTTTTTTTCACAATGTATGCTTCATGTTTGACTACTTGCAATGTTGGGGATATCTCGTTGTTATGATCAGTGACCTATGCACTTTTCTAAAGCTCTGAGAGCTTTGGATAAAAGCATCTGCTAAATGAATAAATGTAATGTAAATGTTTGGAAACATTTAAGTGAGTTGATCCAGATAAAGTTAGAATTGAACAAACAATGTTTGAGTACATGGTTCTTGAAAAAATGAATCCCAAATCAAATGTCATTTCATAAGCTTTATTTGAAATATTACAACATATAAAAACTACATACAATTAATTCCACTTTCAGTGTTGATATTTGCAAATACACGGTTAAAACCACATAAAAAAAAATCATTAACACGAAATAGTACTGCACAGAATGTCCAGATAGGCCACAGCAGTGACAAGGCTCAAAGAAACTGAAGAAGTTTTAGAGACTTGGCTTCAGGATGTGGCTAGTTCGAAACCTCCATTTTCTCCTGCTTCACGTCGGTTTCCTGTTTCACGTCGTTTTCCTGTTTCCCGGTTTCTATGGAAAGAGACCAAAAAATCATTGTAAACAAGGTCAGCACGAACACGCGCACACATTTTTGAAAAGACCGGTCAGGCCTAACCTGAAACGCTCTCCTCCTTGATCCTCTCCAGGACACACTTCTTGATCTCGAGCCCGATGGCTCTAGAGAGAGGGGGAGGCACTGCATTTCCAACCTGAAAGACAGCACGAAGCTCAATACATGTTGGGGAACAAGACTTCAAAACGATGCATTTCTTGGAGGAAAACTGTACCTGTCTGTGTTTGTCAAGGACGTTCCCAAAGAAGCGGTAGGTATCTGGGAATCCCTGAGAGCGTGCGCACTCCCTCACGCTGACCACTCGGTGCTGCTCCGGATGCAGGACACGGCCCTGGACAGAAGGAGGAGAAATATTCGTTTTTTGCTAAACCGCTATCGACATGCGTTTGGGTTCAATGTACGTTAGAAGTCCAATGCATGGCCACAGAAGGTTACCGGACTAGCACAGCAAACAAGATGGTTTGAATGGAATGTGTCAAAAAGGAAAGTACGCAGACTTGGGGCTGTTGTGTACCTGCTTGCCCATGGGTTCAGGGTTGGTGACTGTGGTGCTGAAGAAGCCGTCCCACTCCAGTCTCCCGTACAGGCCTGCCCAGTGGTTGTGGCGGTTGCCAGTGTGAGGCAGGCACCACGGGATCAGCGTGTTGAACTGACGGTCAGCTGTTTCACATGGCTTACCTGAGAGGACACAACCATCACATCTATATGAAGGCACCCAATTTAGGGAGGGGAGGGGGGGTTAAGAAGTACAAGGTTATGGTCAAGGATAATGGGTTTGAATGGTGTGGATGAATCTCCCACCTCCTGCACAGGTGCAAACACCCCTGAGGGCACCAGTGCCACTCCGGCCGTTCTTCTTGTCTGGGTGTGTGTAGCGGAGCTTCTTGGTGTTGGTACCGTCTTTCAGCCTGACCTCCATGTTGGGCAGGTCCCTCCAGTCCGAGCCAGGGGCCAGGGGGATGTGCCTCATGCGGGCGGCCACCAGAGCGCTCATGTCCTGGAAAACGGGAAGAAGTTAGACGTCTACATGGAAACAACGTCCTCTCCCCAGCCTCCAGTTCACCGGAGGGCGGCTCACCTTGCACACGTGGTCCCTGAGGATGGGCTGGTACTGGGTTCCCCTGATCTGCCTCTGGAACCAGGACTGGGGCTCCCCATTGTAGGAGATCTCCAGGCCCGCCGCCCCGTTACGGATCTCCGGGAGGTCCGACATGGTGTCTCTGACGGTGATGGTGCGGTACACGCCTCCGTTACCTCTGCAAGAGAGACAGTGACTCGGGTCAGTGGAGAAGATGAGGCTTGGGTAATGAACGTTCCTCATGGGCTGACTGGGCCCCCCCGAGGGGGCGGTCAGGCCAGGCGGTGTCGGGGGGGGTTACCGGGTGACGTTGCTGACGTATCTCTTGTCGTCCACCACCACGCTGAGCGAGCACGCCCGGGGGGCGAACACGTGCAGAGGTTCTGGGTAGCGAGGCAGCTTCTCCCCAGGAGCTGCAGCCAGGATGATGGCCCTGCGTCTGGTCTGGGCCACACCATATTGGCCAGCCTGGGGGGGGAGAAGAAGAGAGCACACAGCACGTATATTTACAGGGACCCAGAACAGGATGGAAAAGCTTTCAAGACGATATAAAAGATGGAACTGGCCAAGTTCATCGACGCCTCACCTGAAGGACACCGAAGGTACACTGGTAGCCCATGCGCACCAGGCAGCGGAGGGTCAGCTTCAGGACCATGGAGCGCTTGAACGAGACAAAGTTCCTCACGTTCTCCAGCAGGAAGAACTTGGGTCTGTAGTAGTCACAATAACTGCAAGGAGGGAGGAAAATGTTTTGAGGAACTGAAGCGGGGTTCATTGAGACACTATACACAGGCCCACATTGGGCTTACGACCATGCTAGGTCACCCCCTCCTCCACCAACCTGAGATAGGAGACCACCAGGGAGTTCTTGAACGTGGAGTAGGTGCGGGAGTTGAAGCGGTTCATCCCGCTGAAGCCTTGGCAGGGTGGGCCTCCGCACAGCATCTCCACGTCGCCCTTCTGAGGCAGCTTCTGGCCCAGGGAGTTGGTCTTCTCTCCGGACATGACCAGTTTGAGCAGCACGTTGCAGTCCTCCGTGAACACGGTGGTCCCGGGGTTGTTCAGCCTGAAGGCCTGAGCAGCAGGGTCCCACATCTCGATGGCCCACAGAGTCTCGCAGATCCCTGAGGAGCCCAGGCATCGCACTCACTATACATGCAGTTACTACGTACAATTCCAACCTTATTATTACGATACCCGAGGTTCCATTATAAGGCTGCAGAGAATGAATTCCATTGTGAAGACGCGAGTCGTAAGGCCACACGTACCAGCCTGGTGGAAGCCTTCAGACAGCCCCCCACAGCCAGAGAACACATCCAGGGTGCGGAACTTGGTGACCGTGGGCTCCTGAGGCTCCTGGGCTTCCAGGGCAGCCGAGGACTTCCCTTTGCCTTTCCCTGAGACGGAAGGACGGATATGAAGTTACGACATTGGGCCCTGAAATGGCTTCAAACGATATTTCACGTCATCATTGTGATTTACCTTTGCCCTTGCCTTTCCCCTTGCCCTTCTTCACAGCTGAGCGGGCATGGTTGGGCGGGTCCTCGAAGCTCTTCGTCTTGGAACTGTACGCCTGAAAACGGATACGAATCTCACCAAAACGGCCCAATCTGTTTCACGCCACGCGTTCTCACAGGCTTGGCCTAAGAGCGCCACACTTCTCCAGCCTCACCTCTAGGAAGTAGAAGCGGTCGGGCCCGCCGCTGGTGAAATCGTGGACAGACTCGTAGAGATCCTCGGAATATTCCACCCGGCAGCGGCACACCACGTCGGACATGCTGACGGTCGCCTCCTCATCGCTCCAGTACAGCTGGTTGATGTCTGTGTGATAGCCTGCTTTCACACCTTTGTGAGTGTTCTCGGGTCTAGAGGACGGGTGGAAACACGGTATGAGTTCCCAGGCAGAAGTAGACTCATCCTAGTAAAAGTACTATACGTGAAAACGTGTGTCATTTATAGGTGATGAGATGCAAATGGAGTTTCACCTGTAAAACTTGTACAGGCGCAGTTTGACCTCTGACGAGTCGGGTTTTCCGTTGCTGCGCTTGTGGCAGAAGATCTCCTTAATGCGGCCGATACGGAAAGGCTCCGGGGCATCCTGGTTGGAGCCCTTGATATAGTCCGAGGACTTCCTGTAGTACTCTGGATACAGATCCTCATCCACGTCCTCCTTCCTGTGGGAGCGCTTCACCGGACTGGCTGCCTTCACCCTGAACGGACCATTTTACATTTAGTCATTTAGCAGAAGGTCTTATTCAGAGCGACTTACAGTAAGTACAGGGACATTCTCCCCGAGGCACATAGGGTAAGTGTCTTGCCCAAGGACACAACAACATTTGGCATAGAACCGAGAATTGAACCTGCAACCTTCTGATTACTAGCCCGATTCCCTAACCGCTCAGCCATCTGACCCACATCAGGAGCATTTAGACCAAATGGCAAAACAGCCCAGAGAGACCATAAGATGGAACGGTATCTCTGTACAGGTCAGTGATTCTCGCTGTTCCTCCTCCACCCAACTCACCCAAAGTTAAATGTATCCGGGGGCAGGTAGACACTGTCTCCCACCCTAAACTGCTCTCCTTCCAGGGAGACCATGCCATAAAGGGTCTTGGAGTCATGGTCCTCGTCCTTCAAGGGCTCGGATACGCGAGGGGTCGCCTGTTCCTCCTTCTCCCGAGCTCTACTGCAGCCGGCGCAGAACCTGACCAGAGGCGACACCACGTACATCAAGGTCTGAACGCTGCAGGACCTCCAACCCCCTCCACACACGGGAACACGGAACGCCACCCCCACCTGAACTTGCTGTCCTCAGAGGGAGCGAAGGTAGGAGGGCTCTCGAAGCGGGCGCACTCGCCCTCGTACCACAGCTGGTAGAAGAAACTTTTCCCGTCGTCCTCAATCACCTTTATGTCGTCGTCCATCCCGCCCTTGAGGAGAAAGAGGAATTAACATCCAAGTGATGGCCAGGAGAACACCCCCCCATGCCCCCCGCCCCCCACCCTCAGCTTGAGAAACCACAGCGGTCTTTACCTCCATGAACCAGTTGTCGGAGGGAGCCTTGTACATCACGTTGACCTTGCCCTCGACGAAGCTCAGCTGCATGTCCTCGCACTCGTCCACCAGGAAGAGCTCCAGGGGGTCGGAGGACTCTCCCAGCACGGTGTCGGTGCCGCGCAGGAACCAGTGGGCGTGGAACATCTTGCCACCATTGTCCTCCCACAGCGCTGTGATCCTACACAGACGAGACACCGTTCGTGGCAAGCGAGACAAACGAGACTGAACTGAGGAGATTCCCTCTCGTTGGTGATGGAACATACCTGGCCAGGTAGAGGGGAATGGATGGGTCTTCAGAGCTGACGGAGACACAGTCTCCAACTTCCAAAACCTCGTTATTGACACGCACCTTCATGTAGTACTGCTTCTTCCCCTCGGCCTGGAAAGCGAGATTTGTGAAAAGATAAAAGATCAAAATAAAATAAAATATCATAAAATAAAATAACTTTAAAGTCACAAGAATGCCATTCTGAGCATTGGCCATGATGACCCTGAGGGCAGGGGGTGGGTAACACACCTTGACAGACTCTCCAATCCAGGCCTGCTTGCTTTGGGCCTGCTTCTTCTTCTTGGCCTGAGACACTTTCTTGGAGGGGGCCTTCAGAGGCAACACATCCTCTTCCTCCACAACTTCGTCATCCTCAGCCTCCTTCACGGCAAGGTTGGGGCATCTAAAAAAAAATGAAGGGGGGAGGGCACAAAGCAGACCAAGTCAGCCATTTAAACTGACCATGTCACTAAACTTGTATAGCTCTTTGCTTTAAGAGTGAGTTAGGTCCACAGTGCTCCCACCTGCCCCAGTAGCTCACTGGGTAAGAACACGCAACACTAGCTAATATTTACTCACCTCCTCTTCTGACAAGCCTGCTTGCTTCGGCCACCACCCCCAAATTTGATCATATCCTTGCAGGCAGAGCACTTGCCACAGTCCGAAGCTTGACAAACCTTGAGACAGAAGAAGACATGAAAACAGACATGTTAAGATCTCCGTTGTGTCAGTCATTTCAGGTCACTGTTCCAATTGGCATGACTGAACTCTAATTCCACGAACCAATCACGCGAGCGCCCTCACCTCGCAGACGCCGCAGCGCTGACGTTTGATGCCGCCCCTCTCTATGTCGTTCTGGTCGATCTGATCGGAGAAGAAGGTGTCGAAGATCAGGTACACCAGCTTGGTGGTGGTGGCTTTGGTGGGTCCTTTGCTGTCCTTCTCGATCTTGGTGGGGTGGCGGATGGCCTGTCGGCGGGCAGCTCTCCTGTTGAAGGGGGAAACCGAGCAGGTGGTCAGATGTGGGCGGGGCGTCGCCACAGCAGTGGAACTGATGGAGAGGACACTCGGGGATCTCTTTCAGCCCTCGACAACCACAGCAGCAATGGTGATGGGAGCCATGCGGTTGACATGGTTAACACTACAGGCACAAACACGAGTCAGTCACAGTTTGAGATGAAGTATCACGGTGTTACAAAACCAATCCACCTCAACAAACAAAAAATGCTTCCATTTGACCACACAGAAGAAGTTTGAGGATGCATTCTGAACGAGGACTACCTACCAGTACAACAGCATGCTGCATTAGGGGGGATGTCAGAGGAGTGTTAGAAACATTAGGGAGAAGAGGGAATGAGCAGAAGGTCCCCAGTAAAAATCAGCTCGACATGAGAACAAACGGCAGCTCTGATTCGGGGCCATTTTGATCTGGGGAAGTTAAATAAATGAGAGCTACTGGCAGACCAAAGGGGAATCGCACTTAGGAAATACACTGCTCATGGTCACGACCACTGCATGGCTAACGAGACTTATTAGCACCAACGTGACCGATGGCTTCTTCCCACCAGAAGAGAGAAGACCGTTCCCAATCAGGTAGGGTCAAGTATTCCAACCCCTCAACGACCGCCTACGGAAAAAAACACAAACCCACAGTCGGACGCGGCGGTACCGTACCTCTTTCCGAGGGTGACCCCGGCCAGCTTGATCAGGTCCCTCATGCAGGGGGTGACGATGATCGGCTGCTCGTCCGAGTCTCCCGCCTCGTCGTAGCTCTCCACCTGCTCCACCACAAACTGGGCGTGGCGCAGCAGGGTGTCCTCCGTGAAGCGGTTGAAGTTCAGCCCAGCAGGGGGCACCGTCGTCTGGGGAGGGGAGAGTCGAGAGACGGGGAGGTCAGTACAAACGGCCGCTGGTCAGACGCAGACTTGGGTGCGTTCCCCCCGGTAACGCGGTGGGGACGGGATACCCCCAGGGTCACCTCGATCTTGTTGAGGAGATCCTCGTAGCTGACGTCCGGGTTCTTCTGCAGGAACTCCACCACGATCTTGCTCATGTAGATCTTCTCCTGCATCAGTGCGAAGATGGGCGCGTACTCCTCACTGGAGTGCATGAGGATGTAGTCAGCAAAGGCTGCAGAGGAGAAAAAAAAATATATATATACAAATGATGAGTCATGTTTACACTGTTGGGGGAAGGGGGGGCCATGGGGCGAAAACCAATCATTTCGAAAAAGATCACCTGTAGTGAAGCCGATAAGAGCCTTCTCTCCACCATCGAAGCCAGTGATCCACCATGCGTTTATGGGACCAAGCTTTTTGGCAGGAACGCCGCCATCCATACAAGGGTTGTCATCGTAGATGGGCTTTACGCAACAGCTGAAGTACAACTCCACGTTCTTCTCAATCAGCCCAGCGTCGAAAGGACACAGGTGTCCACGCTTGTCGTACACACTGCAAACGAGCGCATTCCATTTCAATCGTTTTGCAAAAGCGGGGGGGAGAACAAAAATGGACGAACGTAGCGGCCAACATGGCGTGCGTTTCCCCCCTCTCCCCCACCTGAAGTTTGTGATCTTGTGCTGAGGAAGGTCTTCGTAGCTCTCGAACCCGTCCTCGTTGGAGTCGAACAGAGACAGCCGCTCATCCGTTAGCATTTCTGGCTCGTCCAGCTGTGAAGTCACAACGGAAAGTAAGCCTTCGACGGGGCCCGGGGTTCTTGGATTGGATCAACATTAAAATGACATGTAATGAATGCCATGTCACATCCTCCATCACAATGCGCACGAGGGCTTACCGCGTTATCAGGATCTCCCTGAAAGAACTTTAAGTCAGAGTCATCCAGATACTGCCTGCAGTCTGGACACTTGGGAGGTGGAGTCTAGAAAAGGCAACGCGCATAAATCATCAATCACGACAACTCAGACAATCTCTGCCATCTACCTACAGATGAACTTCAGACAGTTAAGTGACATACAAAACCGTTCAATCACATTGAACTCATCAATATGTCATTTGAATGATATTCTTCAATGAATTATTGCACCTTCTTTTAAAATAACCTTAACTAATTACAATAAATGCATCATTTTGGGGTAAGTGACAGACTTACCTTGGCTACAAGTACAGGCTTGGTTTCAGTCTTTGATTCCTCTGGACTTGCTCTGTAACAGAAGGAGACCGTTAGTGACAAGCAAAGGGAAAACGGCAAGTGGAATGTGAAGGTGTTGAAAAGTTTACTTGTCGTCAGACTCCACTTTTTGACGTTTCTCTTCCCGCATCTACAAAAAAAAATACACATTTTAAAACAAAGCAAGCTAAGAGTAGATTTCACAGAAACGGAAGTGTCCGATATCACCTGAACACATACCTCCTCCTCCGATTCCTGCTCCTCTGGCTTCACTTCCTTTTCTCCATTTGTGGTCTCTCCGTTCACATCATCAGACTTGCGTTTTTGACTGCAAGTAAAAGCGTGTCAAATTTACTGTCGATTCCGAACCATAACATTAATAAATACAGCCACAAATATAAAAAAAATACATTCAAATTGTATTCATACATACACTTTGGAGAACATTGACAAGATGGTGGGCTGCTTCCCAGAATTTCTTGTGACCCTAGCACTGGCAGGAGATTCTGGAGGGGAACATGCAGATATCGACTTTAGAAGGGATATCACAATCGTGTGCGTCAGGTTTTACATATGAATCCTGGTAGACATGTCCACCGACTCCAACTCACTCTTGGTCTCAGAGTCTGCCTTGCTCTTCCGTCCACCCTTGCCTTTGGGGGCAGAGGGTGATTTCATTGGCTCAGCTTCCTCCTGAACAGCCATGATTGCTTCTCCTTCCTCCTCATCCTTATGGGTGCAGTTTCCAGCAAAGCCATTTGTTTTTCCATTATGGCCCACAGTGTCTCCATTTGCCCCATTCTCCAAGCACAGCTCTGTTCCCAGTAAGGCCTTCACTTTAGCAAGGTAGCCATCCTGATGGGAAGACATTGTGTAAATGTACGGTGAGGAACAGTTAGCCCTGTAGATTAGTGGTATTCAATTAAAACAATCAATGAACATACCATTGAGAGCTCTGAACTCTTCATCTTTGCTTGTAGGCTACTGAGCTGGTCCTGAGCATCCTTATGTAGGAACTCCTGCACCAACCCGAGCTTCTCTTTGACAAGTTCCTGTAAGGACGAAGAGTCAACTGTTACTCAAGTGTTACACTTTGATGCAACAATCGTCAAACAAGTGGCGCACTTGGAAGAAAACAAAACGTGTCCCGACAATGTCAATAATCTTACCTCATCCGAGATTCCATCCTCATCCTTTTCCAGTACCTGCAGCCTGTGAAAACAAACTCACCCATTACCTGAATGCTTACCTGCCTCATACGAATGTGACAACTATCGAACAATTTCAACCTCATCCATCATAGATAAACATTTCGCAAGGTGTTCTACCTTTGACTCCTAGTATTTACGTAGCCAGCTATCTAGCCAACGATATTTACGCTAGCTAACGCAATAATAAACGGCGATTGCTATATTGCAAGTATGATAATAATGATCGTTATTCGAAATCAACGTTAATTACTGACGGCCTCTTTGAAAGGTGAGAGCATCTGACAATCAGCTTCTATTATTTGGCGCCAAAGCTACTCCCACGCTGCATCTCCAGTGCACGGTGGAAAAAAAGCCATGCAGCTAGCCTAGCATTGCTATAGCTACAATTGACAGCCAAGGCACCCAGCTCATTTGGAAGCTCAGTGCTAACACCAGCTAGCTGCCGAAAACCATGGATTCAAGCATCGGATGTCAGACCTCTTAGCTGGTCAGCCATCTCCCAGATGGAAAGTGCAGTCCGAAATGCAATAACATCATGGCGAAACAAAACACACTGCCTACACTTTAAAACAAGCACAACAACACACGCTTTGTCTACGAGGACAAAGGTTGAATGAATGCAGTGAATGATGTGCAATGTATGCTTGCTAACATTAGCTAGCTAAACAACTGGCTGGCTATAATGGAAGATGGATATATTTGCAAATGTTTTTAACCAATATCATACCTTTTCCTGACATCCTCTGGCAGAGACAAGGAGGTCTTGGCTGGCATTTCAAGTGTACGAGTGACAGAGCAAAATACAAAACGGATGTGAAGTTAAAAATTCGATAAAACAGTGTTCTAAAAGCAATGCTCTGTTTACAACAGTGCGTGTGGCAACTGCTGCAGTGACTGCGGTGGCGCTAAATGCTGTTTAGGCCCGTCGTTTCGCGCGGAAACCCGGGTATTCTGGGCTGTACCATAATATAAACGTATAGGGTAAATCACGAACCGGGTAACGAATTAAATTGGTCTGAAACCTTTATTGTTGCATATTCACTAAATATAAGAATTTAGACATTATATATATATAGATATATACTTCACTCTTTGCATAGGTTGCATTCCACTTATACAAATATATCCTGTTAAATAAGGTTGTCCCCTTCGCTTCTACATCATAGCCTACCTGACAGATGAATAATAAGTGTTTTTTTTTATATATACAGCTTTGATGTAATTAGTCATTAATCTGCCTGTTGCCTTCTGGTCAGTAGCCTACTGACCTTATGCCAGTGACACTTGTCAATTATTAATTTAACAGCACCGGCTTCACAAAACTGAAGACTAATTTAGGCTATTAAACAGTAACAGTTGCAATAAAATTTAGATAGCCTGCACTACTCATTATATTCACGTAGAAGCCTTTTAGTATAAATGTGCCACACTATTGATAATATGCCAATATATGGAGTATTACGGTGGCCTTGAAGTGCAAAACACACCCCCTAATATGAGTGCATCCCCCAAATGAAAACACTCCCCCCAAATACGAGTCAACTCCCCCCAAATAGGATGACTTGCTCACCTCCCCCCAATACAAACACACGCTCCTCCAAATGGAGAACGAAATAACATTAACTCAAAACCACATTAGATTAACTTAAATCGGAAATGGTTGGTTGGTACAACACTTTCGTCGCTGAAGGGATGCAGTAACTAACAGGGAATAAGAAATTGATCGACAGAAGTACGAAATGCAATAGCCTGACAGTTACGTGCACCAGGACAGTTGTTTAGCTGTCGAAGCAGGTAGCAAGTCCTACTTATGCAAAAGTATAAATTGTGTGTTAGGGGGCACTGTTTCGACAGCGCCATTGGGCTGCGCTTCAATACCGCCATCTTGTGGTTTAAAGTGTGAATTACAAGTGCAGTTCTCACAGTAAACCACCAGATAGCGATCGTAAAGCGCAGCCCTATGGAACAAGTTTTTAAACGTTGAGTTACAGTAATGTAATATTTTCCATTTGGGGGAGTGTGTTCTTGTATTGGGGGGAGGTGAGCAAGTCATCCTATTTGGGAGGAGTTGACTCGTATTTGGGGGGAGTGTTTTCATTTGGGGGATGCACTCATATTAGTGTGTTTAGAATTTTAACCTGTTTTTATGATGATGAAGGGCTACACTACACTACAGCAATAAAATCACATTCTGATTTTATTCAGTCAAGTACATAGACTTTCTGTTAGCTTGGCATAACAGTCGGCTACAGTTGTTGTTATGTTACACATCAACCACAATTAAGGCGCTGAGAAGGCTGGTTTAACCACAAGATGGCAGTACAATACATACAATTGTTGACTGGCAGTGAGTATGGATTACTTCAAATGTGTGGAAAAATAAACAAATAAAAAAGGGAGTTTTTAGCAAGCAGTCTGTTTACTTCCCCCATGAATGTTCTGTCTCTCCATGTAAGAAGTAGCATGTGTTTAATATAGCCAGCTTTTCTAGTTTCATAATAATTGACTATTCATGCAATATTGTGCCCTAGATGTTTTAGTGTACTTCACTGACAGGTTTCAAAGCCTGATGTCATATCCTTCCAGGCACTGGAAAGACAGGCTGTGGTTCCAGCAGCACAGCCCCCTGAGGCTGATGCAGCCAATGTTCCCACCCAGGAATCCTGGACGTCTGACAGCAACCAGGCCAGACTCACTCCCAAGGCCACACTCTGTCAGCCTCTCCCCCGGCCCCCAGTCTGCCTCGGAGCCAAGAACCTCTCCTGTGGCCAGTCTTCATGTATCTGCTTGAGGAAGAATCTGCCACACCCCATTTTTCTGCCACCTTGCCCTTTACATACCCCAGTCATTAAAAGTATGAAAAACCGAGTAAGATTTGCATTATATGCTTTTCATGTTGAAACGTGCATTTCACTCACTTTGTTTGAGCATGTCTGGGTTACCCTTTGCATGAGGCACATTAGACTGACTAGCTAAGGCCAAATGGATATCCTTGCTAAATACATATAAGCAAAGACCCCAATTGTTTAAATAATGTCTTACTTGCACAAGTTCACATTCACTCAATTCAAATCCATAATCGGTTCTTTTGATATTTCATTTATTTTATAAAAAAGGGAATGCAATTAACAAATTGTTTATGTACCTCTATTAGTGTTTAAGATTGTACCAAATTAACAGGCAGCGTGCTAATGGACACAAAGGCTATTGCACACAAGACATTCCATACAATAACAGAGTTCATACATACATACTGTACATAGATACATACATACATACTTACATACATACATAGTAATTCATATATCATAAAAAACAGACAGGGTTAGGCAACAATGCTGAAGTGAAGTGGTAGGTAAGATTTAACCAACTTAAACACATCGGTCTTCAAAACAAAACAAAAAAATGGGCGAAAGCAGATATTATGTAAGCTGCCAAAGTGCTTTTACTACTCCTACCAAACGAAGGTTGATGTCTGGATGGCATAAAACCTGCACGGAAACATGAAGCGTGTCAAAGGTGTGTGTGACGACGTCGAACAACAGGAACCGTCAATGAACAACAGGACAGCCTGGGGCTAAAAGAAGTTGAGAGATTTGTAGGTTTACAGAGGATGAAGTGGTGGTCGACCTCCCACATAGCCTTGGAGCCGACTCTGAAACCGGAGTGCTCTCTCCATTTTGGGGAAGAGAGGGATTTTGGAGAAGACGAAGACATGTTTACTCTGGACAGATCCCATTTCGTCCTATGTTTGACTGAACTATTTGACAATTAAAACAGGATTATTTTTTTGGTAATGTTCCGGGTCATGTGCTCTTTAAGACTTCACAGTGAGAGTGACCTACCCTGTTCATCCCACTCTCTGCACGTCAATAGATTATCAATGCACAATAGGCAATGATCAATAATACTGTCAACAAAAGGAGCTGCTGCCCCAAACACTTCATACTTACATTCAGCCTCAGTCCCCCAGGAGGAAGGCACAGGTACACACTCCACAATGCAGCTGTGTGACGCAACAACGTCGTCAAGACAACAGTCCCTCCAAGTTGAGGGCTGCTGGACAGCTGTCATTAAGTGAAATGTATCAGTGCTAACTCACTTCAGGAAATGTGCTTCCAGATTGGGCCTTCCTCTTAGGAAACTGTTAAGTTACAAAAGACAACAGTAAAAGCGAGAGGGACAGATTACAAGGGCAAAGAGGGAGGGGTCCAATGTTAATGAGGAAACTCGGACTGTAATATACCAGTAATATACACAGTATACAAAGGAGTTAGAATTTCATGCAATAATATGCAAGCAGAGTACTTTTTGCAGTTAATCAAAGGGTTGTATGCATGTTTATATAGAGACTATATAGCCCTGTTTAAGGGGTTAACTCATGGGGGTTGGCCGATGTGGGGTGAAGTGCTTACTAGAGCAAGCCTAGGCTTCCTGTCTAATAGGCCTCAATACTGGATGTAAAGGCCTCCTTTCCTCTGAGAAAATAACGTGGTTCGATCCTGGAACAGCCAACAGAAATAAACAATTGCACAATGCTTACATGTCCACAAAGTGCAATTTTTGAAAGCTTAATAACATTGATGTTAAAGTATGTATTTGGTGTTGTGTATTTGGCTTTCAATAGAAGTCTGCATACCCGAAAACAAGCTGCTAAGTACAATAAGAACCATTACTTAAGAATCTCCATCAATGACTGTGATTGCTGAGACTAGCCACACATTTAAAACGGTATTTTTTTTCTTCACATTTCTGAACATTCTCTGCGATTGTAAATTCATGGAATCAAGCAGATTCACTCCAGGATGATTGTGTTGTCACGCTCTTACATGGGTGAATCAATATAATGTTGATTGTGAGTTCACACTGAAATGATTGTAATGAGAGAAGGGATTCATTGTAACCAGTCTCTTAACAGACAGCTGCTGTGTCCCTGCGTCCAGATAGCCAGGGTTCCCAGGTGCGCTCTCCTCCTCTTAAGTCTCTACACCTGCACGCAACTCTCCTCCATGATCCACCACACACACACACACACACACACACCGTCTTGTTCTCCTGCTAGCTCGCTCTCTCTCTCTCTCTCTCTCGCGCGCGCGCGCGCACGACACACACACACACATCACCCATACATTCAGACAGACGTGAGCGTCGTGCGTCAGACGCAGGTGGTGCAGTCCTGCATGATGGGAGTGGTCTGGTGTTCGTGCTTGTTGGTGCAGTGCTCCAGCGAGCTGGAGCTCTTCAGGGGGACCAGGCAGCGGTCGGTGGGGCGCCCGCTCTGCAGCAGGCCCCAGCAGCAGAGCACGCGGAGGAACTCCTTCCTCATGTCCTTACTGCGGAGGGTGTAGATCACGGGGTTCAGCGCCGAGTTCAGGGTGGCGAAGCCAAAGAAGTAGTTGGCCTTGGACAGGACCGGGCAAAAGTTCATCCTGCACGAGGTGTCCAGGAGGAGGATGGTGAAGGCGGGCAGCCAGAACACGATGAAGACGCCCAGCACGATGGTGACCGTCTTCAGCAGGGCGTAGGCGGGCGAGTTGGTGGCCTCCTGGTGGCTGGAGCGCACGATCAGGTAGATGCGCACGTAGAGGATGACGATGGAGAGGAGGATGATGCTGAAGATGGTCACCACGAACAAGATGTACTTCTTGGAGTAGAGGGGCAGCACGGCGGAGCACAGGCTCATGTCGTCGATGCAGTTCCAGCCGATGATGGGCAGCCCGCCGAGCAGGATGGAGGTGACCCAGCAGGCTCCGATGAGCAGGAACATGCGGCAGGTCTTGTTGGAGCCGTACACCTTCACCTTGGTAATGGCGATGTAGCGCTCGATGGCGATGGCCAGCAGGCTGAAGACCGAGGCGGCCAGGGCGATGAACGCCGTGCCCTCTCGGATGAACCACTGCACGGGCACCAACTGAAAGGTCGTCCGGCCCGATAGGAAGATATTGGCTATGTAGGCGGAACCCGCCAGAAGGTCGGAAAAGGCCAGGTTGCCGATGAAGAAGAACATGGCGGAGTGGAACTTCTTGTTCCGGAAGACGGCGATGAGCACCAGCAGGTTCTCCAGGATGATGATGCTGCAGAGCACCACGATGACGATGTTGACCGTGGGGAGGGCCGGCTTGTCCCGGGTCATGTCGTCCAGCTCCTTAGGGGTCATGTCCTTGGCGAAGGCATAGTAGTCGTGGATCAGGGTTCGGTTGTAGTACTGGGAATACTTGCTCTTCATGGCGACGGGGTGACAGAGCACGGCGGCCTTTCGACAAAGAGTCATTCACACGGCGGGCGGGAGGGAGGCGGCGTGTCTGGGCCGAAGGTCACGTCTCAGAGGCCCAGGAAGCCTTTCTGGGTCACCTGCACAGAGAGATGAGAGAGAAAGAGAGAGAGAGTTTGTGTCAGTTATTGTGAAATGATCAATTCGAATCTGGGTCAGATTTACAAACGGCTGAATCAGTCGAGTCGAGTCATGTTTTATCACTTCCATTTAAGGCAGCCTCCTTCAAAACAACCAGATGCTTGCTAGGTTTGACTACTTTGAGAGCCAGAGATCACACCATGAGAATATGAAGAACATGTGACCGTGTGAGCAATGCTGTGATTACACAGCGTCCAGTGTTTCTACACTGCCTGTCCAGCTAAACAAACCACCCAGTCAAGACAGTTGGGAGCTGTCGTACAAGCAGAATAGAATGGCAACCGATACCGTCAGTGACTCCAGTAACAGATTCCCGCAATACATAATCCTCAACACTGACACACAGAGTCAAACATTAAACCTGGGGTATCTCTCTGTTGGAAGAGAGACATCAACGTTCAACTATAGCTGGGATCGTCACTTGTCAGTCTGGAGTGCTCGGGCTCAGCCAGCGAGCAGGTCTCAGTCCACCGAGGACATTCCACTAACCCTGTCCGAGCACTCCGCTGTCAACACTCTCGATCGAGCACGCCATTATTGAGCGAGGCAGCGCTCCGCTCCGGCGAGTCCTGCCTCTACCTCGGCACACGAGCCACGCCTCCATCTCAGCCCTAACTGGACAGCAGAGTCCCAAACCTGCTCTGGGTCGACGACCCCGACGGGAGTGGACGGACGCGTCTTGAACTCTCACAGCTCGTGACAAAAGATATAACGTGGATGGGGGGCTGTACAGAATCTGTAATACAATCGTGTGTGTGTGTTCCTTGACGACGCAGCCACAGCGTTGAACACTAATGCATGCTTGCCTTAACAAAGGAAAGAGGATCTGGAAATCGAATTAGGGGCTTGTGTTGGTGTATTAACCGTAGTGAAGGTAATGGGATCCTTCTGGGCCCCAGCTCTGAACGTAACCCAACACTGATGCATCCACCTCCCCTCTCTCCTGGCTAGCTGTTGCCCTGCTCCTCCACCATCCCTCTCCTCCCCCATGTCTGGCTGTTGCCCTGCTCCTCCACCATCCCTCTCCTCCCCCATGTCTGGCTGTTGCCCTGCTCCTCCACCATCCCTCTCCTCCCCCATGTCTGGCTGTTTCCCTGCTCCTCCACCATCCCTCTCCTCCCCCATGTCTGGCTGTTGCCCTGCTCCTCCACCATCCCTCTCCTCCCCCATGTCTGGCTGTTGCCCTGCTCCTCCACCATCCCTCTCCTCCCCCATGTCTGGCTGTTGCCCTGCTCCTCCACCATCCCTCTCCCCTGGCTGGCTGCGGCCCTGCCCACCTCTCTAGTGCAAACTGGGCCTGGGAGCTGCTGTCTGTGACTCTAAATCCTGGTGAGACCGTGAGGGACTGGGAGTGAGAGAGCGCCCATGTGGAACGGCATCTGGACACAAAGGCAGGAATCTGAGACATCTCTTTGACGCACACGCACCTCCTCTCTCAATCACGCTCTCTCCCACACACCCACCGAGCTCGATCGTCGTCTCGCGAGCTCTCTAGACGATCTCTCGACCCACCCCCACTCTCTCTCTCTCTCTCTCACCACCCCCTCTCTCTCTCTCTCTCTCACCCCCTCTCTCTCTCTCTCTCTCTCACCCTCTCTCTCTCTCTCTCTCTCTCACACACAGACAGACCAGCATGTGCCAAGTCTTGGGACCTTTGCAATACATTTACACACACAAACACACACACCTGTGAGTAGACATAGAAAAAAAATGTACAGTCTAGCACCACACCAGTCCAGCTGCACATAGACAGATTCAACACCCAGCTTGTTCACATTGCCAATAATAACCAGCATACCGTTTCCTCGCAGGAACAAAGAACAATAGCTTGTTCAGAGTGGAGAGCACTGCCCTCTATCCTTATTATAGCCTTTGTGGGATCCCTGGTTGGACAGTCTTCCAGTTAGGCTACTGCATCTGGCAGGATTAAACATGACTATCTTTTCAGAAACGCTGTATACAGCTGCTTCTAAATCTCCACTCGGAGTTCATAAAATGACAGAAATAAGGGGGTTTTGAGACTGGGCATGCTTGCCAGTCGCATTGAGTAATCACATTAGGTTACATTACAGATCATTATTTTGTTATTGTGGGATAACCCTAATCTAATAGGCTCAGCCGCGGACTCCATTCATCAGTCTGCCCAGAGACAAAGAGAGACAGCGTGCGGTTGGTCCATCTCAGTTTCTTTTCCTCTTCTTAATGTATCTGCTGTTTTAAACATGTTGTTTTTTGCTTTTGTTCAACAGTTTGGCATGTTAAGGCCCCCTGTCACCGTGGAGACCATGGCGTCTGTCACCGAGGAATCTGACAGCGTGTGAAACCTGATGGGCTGGTTCGGCCACAGTGCTTTGTCATCCCCGACCCGGCCCTGCTCCTAGCAGCCTGACGCTTTTGACACGACTGGCAGACAGCGGAGCAGACTCTAGACACAGCAACACACACACACACACACACACAGCACGTCATAATCCCAAGGCTGTAGACATAACACAGGAACCATGTGACAAAAAATGAGCGCACAGTCACACCACCTGTCCTCCCTCCCCCCCCTCTCCCCTTCCTACCTGAGTCCTGTCGGCGCCCCGTCCCCGTTCCCCTCAACACACCGAAACCTCTCACAACACGGAACAGAGACAGATTCCCACGGAGAGTGCGTGTGTGTGGCTGTGTTGGGCCGCTGCCGATCCAGGCCCTCTGGCTGTGTGAGAGTCTGTGTCTACAGCAGGTTGTGTGTGTGTGTGTGTGTGTGTGTGTGTGTGTGTGTGTAGCGTACTAGTGACCCTCCACAACCAAAACTCAAAAGAGAGAGTCTATGACCATGATCTAGACCGCTATGGAAATCCCACTTGATTACCACACAGGCTTAGCACAGGCAACTGTAAAACCATACTATGACCGGTTTGCAGAGTCTGTGCTTTTGGCCAGAGAGGAAACCAACCTTCTGCAAAGACTCCTAAAAAAGCAGTCAGAGGTAACAACGTGTGTGTGTTTCTCACGGGGGGCCGTGAGAAAGAGCCGTGAGAGTCGCTATCTCCGACCGCAGCAGAACGTTTGGGGTTTTCCTAGCAAATAATGTGCAGTTGCAAGAGGAGCGCGAATCATACGAAGGCGCCGTAACGTGATCTTTGGTCGCTAACCCCACCAGGCAAAGTTCCCCCTGTCCAGCCGTGACTGACGCCTGCACAAAGGCCCCAGGTGTTGTTTGGCTTTCCCAACAGCACCTGATAAGCCCCAATTAGCAGCACGTCTGCTCCGAGGTACCCCGGCGACAGTGACATGCTAGCCAAGCCATCGTCAGGCAGCACGCCAATCTGGCTCCACTTTCTCCAGGGGAGAGCCTCACATACTGTATGGCACTGTGAGCGCCGGGGGGGGAAAAAGACCTGCACATTTGCAAGGATGCTCTGTTCAACACCCTTAAGCGCATGCCTACGTTGATTAACCTTGTCTGAGGTGACAGTGCAAACCAGCATTTCCGTCTCATCTCGGGAGCTGTTTGCTAAGCAAAGAGTCGTTATCCGTCGTTTCCCCGTCGCGCCCGGACACACTGCGCTCGCCATCTGCCGATCGCACCGTCTCTGTCAGACTAGAGCTGTTGTATTGGCAACAGACGTTCTCTGCAGCAGGTCGAGGTTTCACCACTAATCTCTCTCAGGCTTTTACCGTGCCGGGCAGGGGTATCGTCAACGCTCTTATGGGATGCTTCCATTATCGGCCCTAATGGCACCGTGGGCGAGTTCTGAGAGCATTCGTAGAGCTGTCATGGGTTTCGCCCCCAACACCTTTAGCCACCCTGCCCCTCCCCCACCCCCTCCAACAGTCCCTGACTGCCTGTTTTCACGAGTGGGGGATAGGCTCTGTGAGCAGCGCGAGTTCGCTACGAGCTGAGAGATGGTGTAATCATGATCCGTTGACAAAGAGGAAGGAGAAGCAGTATCAAACTCCCAGTTTGTCAGTTATACATTTAGCAACCTTTCAGGCTACCCTGTTCTTTTGACATGTGTGCTTATTTTTGGAGCGATTGTTTTTCTACTATAAAGGCTGGCATCTCTGTGTGTGTGTGTGTGTGTGTGTGTGTGTGGTGTGTGTGGTATAAAAACATGCAAACCACATACAACCCCTAACCACCCGCAGACGGGTTCTCCTATCACCCATGTTTTACCAGTATGACACAACTGGATGTTTTCGAGGGAACCCCCAACACTCAACCTTTCTTTCCCCATTCATTCCACGCAGACACCTCCCTCCCCCGACTCTCCTCGGCCTTCGTCATCCACGGCACGACGAGCAGCCGTTTGATGAGTCGTCTCCCTCCTCCTCCACAAGTCATTACGCACATGGGCACGTCGGGGCAGGCTTCTAACTGGAACACGGCGTTAGCAGTTAGCCGCACGCCTCTAGCCTGTCCTGGCTGGTGCTGTGGCAGGTGGCAGCAGGGTGGCTGTCAGCCCATCCCTAATGCCCCGGGACTCTGTGGTCATGGACTCATTTCACACTGGCACGGCAGTGAGGCATTGATCGCCAACGGACAGTTCTCCAAGCTCAGGCAGGAGTGTTCCAAGTTCCCAGAACTGCAGTGGCAGTAGCTAGACCAGGGGAGGGGGCGTTACACCGGGGTAGAGCTAGAAAGAGCCCAGAGCAAGGTCGGGATAGAAGCGGGAACTTGGGTGGGTACCGAACGTGACCTTGGGCCCGGGGTGCCGTCGATGGGGTTTGCAAGGGGTCTATACCTTCGATGGTTCATGGGAAGTACTAGGGCTCGTCGACTGCAGACTCCTATCTACGGACGACGTGGGATTGATCTCTCTTGTGAGACACGTGTAAGCCCCCCTGGAAGGGCTCTGTGTCACCCCTCAGGGGATTCTCAGCCATGCGGCGTCAGATGAAGCTGGTGTTTCTGGGGGGAGATAGGCAGCCGTCAGAGGAGGAGGGCTACCGTCGCTCGTCCTCTCCTGGGCTCTTATCTGTCCTTCACGCTTCGGTGCCGACAGGCAGGCCGATAACACAGCTGGCCCAGGGACCCAGGGGATCAACCAAACAGCTACAGCCGACACCAAAATAACAAATGACAACTGGAGTATGACTGCAGTGAGACAGGACACTAGGAGGAACAGTCACTTCTCATTGCCGGTCTGCCTGCCCTTCCTCCCCACACAACCCCCCCAACCCCCCCCTTCCGTCTACATTTTGTACAGACACACACAAAAACAGTTTTCTTTTCTTCTTCTTTTTTTTCTTCATCTGCAGACCACTGTCTGGTGTGTGCATAGATATAACATTACCGATCCCCTCAGTTCCTCTTCTCAACAAATGAAACAAATCAATTCTCCAGGCAGCTATGAAATACAAGGGCTACGCAACGATGTGATTTGATTTCTGACACACCATAGAAGAGGGCTGGTGGCTGTTGTGTTGAGGAGAAAAACACCAGAGCATGGGCATAGTGCAGAGGCGTGAAGCATGGCCAGGAGATGAGAGATTGTGGACCATTCTAGAAGAATTCATTAGAACACCAGCTAAATGTTCACCGGGGGTGGTGGACAGAGTAGAAAACGAGTTTGAGAGAGAGAGAGACGGAGAGAGAGAGAGAGAGAGAGAGAGAGAGAGAGAGAGAGAGAGAGAGAGAGGGGAAGACTGAGGAGGAAGAGGAAGAAGGTTGTTTCTGTGTCATTCTGTGACTTGTACTGTCGAGAGGCGGAACAGACTGGAGATACGAGATGGAGGCCTGCGATATCTCACAGTTTGGAGCTCTGAGAGGAATTCCACAGGGAGAGCTGCACAGTGGAAAAAGGAGAAAAGAACCAGCTGAAAAATGTCTTTGTTGCTTTGTGTAAACTTGCCAAACCATGTCTAAGACAAGCACTATTCACTGTCGGTTAGCTTAACCAAACTGTTCGATTCAGTTATACTGTATATAAAATATCGGTGCAGTCATTATTTTAAGACGTTTATAATAATGCATCCCTTTCATGATGGCCTCTTATCAGTGACAGGGAGAGATAAATTCAAGAGCAAGAAAACCAGTTCTTCATCAGATAAGATCCGACTTGAGCCATTTGTCTTCTGCTCACAGAAAGGGTGTTTTTGTAAGATAGCCGGCCATGCTCACAACTCCAATGAAAACACACGCCTTCCTCATTCCAGGTCCGTTATTATGGTAATTCCAAAACAGCCTCATTCTTGGGACTTCATTATAATCTCGTTGAAGCTGCCCGGTATTAGGAGCGTCTCTTATCATGTAATTGGGGGGATTAACTTTCCCCTCGTCAGACTCGTGACAGTTTGAGCACAGCCTCTTCTGGGGGTCTCTCGTCTGCAAGCGAGCGCAGTCTGCTGGAGCTCTACGCTCCGTCGAGGCACTTCACCCCCCGATCGTCATCTCCCGACTCCCCATCTCTCTCTCCCTGCCTGGGACCGCTGGGGTTGTTTGTTTACTGGTCAGCCGTGTGCGTGCTGCTGGTGACCCTACGCCGAGAGTGAGAGCGGTGCTGAACAAAGAGCCATGTAGAGTTGGGGTATCGTGCAGTAACCCCCCCCATGATCGACAGCCCCCCCAATCTGCCCCACGGGGTGCACGCTCGCGGAGGGGGCGGCGCCTTTGAGGCAATTACTGTAATACATTCACCCCCCCGGACCCTCCTTGTCATCCCCCGGCACAGTTATCCCTAATTATTCATATTATTACGATGTAAAACTCTGCATGTCTGCCTTTCATCACCCAGGCTGATTTTCAGACAGAAAATCTCCATGTCCCCCCCCAACCCAGCCTTCCTCTCGTACTCTCAAACGTACCACAGAGATCTGAAGAAGAGGCCACAAAGAAGTGATTAAAAGCACATCAGGAAGTGTGTATTTTGAGCTCCTTTGGAGTTCCGAATGTGTTCTTTTCGGTGGCGCATTCCGATTTCCTCGCAGCGCTAGCCCCGAAGCGGGTCGTCTGCAGTCGGCTTCGTGCACAATCTGATCCATAGAACGTAGCCTGCAGCTCAATGAGGGTTTGCAAACTAACAGGTGGTTAGGCTGTCGAAAAGAAAATCACACGTTTCTGAGAAACGAGTGAGAAACATCCACCGTGTTACATACAGTGTGTCTTGAGCTGTGGTGCACTGCGGAACAAACCGGGGGTGGGTATTTAGGCCTGTCTGACACTTTCTGGATGGAAAAAGATGTATGCAGACACGTGGTGAGAAGCATGGAGGGGTTCTGGATCAGACCTGCAGAGCCTGCAGAGGAAGGGGCTCGCCTCGGGTTTCAGCCGGGCCTGCTGTTCTCACACCTTCCCCTGCTGTCGTCTAATACACAGTCAGGTATCTCCTTCCTGAATGGCCTTGAATGCACGTTCACCCAGTCATTGAACCCCCCCCCCGGCTCCCTTCTCCTGTCCTGCCTCGTCCCCTCGACCTGGGGATCCGCCTATAGGCTCACGTGAGGGCAAGAGGGGAGAGAAATGGATCTGGCAGGAACAATACAATAACGTGAGCGCACACTGGTGTGTGTGTGTGTGTGTCATGTTCTGTGTGGATGTGCACATTACAGATGAGGGTCCACTCTCATGCTCTCGGACGTCGTCACGCATGCATGATAACAGCCCATTGCTGTGTCTATCGATGTGTGTGCCTGAGTGAGTGAGTGGGTGTGTGTAGGGGTGGAGGTGTATGCGAGTGACTTCCCAGAAATGATCAACGTTTGTGTGTGCGTGCCCGTTTGTGAGTCATGAGATGTGCCAACCATGGGTAGTACAGGAGAGCAGAGGGGGGAGATGGGTGAGGAGAAAAGAACATAGACACCCTCCATCTTACACTAAGGTCCTGCAAAAACAAAAACAAAAGAAATGATCTGGCTCGATGCAGTTCCATTTAACACAGCTCTGTTGTCAGAGAAAGCCACGGTTGCCTAGAGAGAATACAGTGTTGTAACCACCACACGGCCACAATCCAACAACCAAGATTGAAACACTAACAAAAGTTGGACTGGACCAAACAATGACCTCAGCTGCCACAGACCTCCCCTAATATGAGAGAAAAAGAGACCAAATCAACACTCCCTGAGTAGGTGGAGAACATACAGTACTGGTGATGGCCGATGTTCCATACCTTCACCGCGAACTGAAGAGTAGATAACATTTAGCGGGAGAAGGAGAGTGAACAGGAGAGTGTTTCTGGGCTTCTTTCCACACTGCTCAGAGTTATGGGGTCCTGGGAAATGTTGCGACCATTTTACTGCCTTGTTATACCCTTTACAGTTTACAGGACGCACGTACGGTCTTTGTATGGAATACAGTAGAGCTTTCTGTGATGAGATCCTGTGTATATGCCTGACACAGTAAGATTTGCGACACAAATACTTTGAAGTTTGATCACAGCTGGATCCGTTTATGACAAATGATGTGACCATTTTGAATCAAATGGTTGCAAAAGAGCACGATGACGTCAACGACGTGCCTTGTGAATTGTGACGCGGTCGGATGCTGACACACTGTGGGAGTGTCATGTGACATCATGTAATCAGCTGATACTTTACCTTTGACCCTGACTCCTTGAGAGAAATGTGGACACAGCGTCTTACCAATTGTCAATTAGGGCAGACACCATCTCGGCATCTTAATGAGCTATGCTTACCCCCATACGTTGTGTGTGTGTGTGTGTATTGTGTGTTTGGTTTACTGCTAATGGGACAGGTTAACTTCACTTCATTGCAGGGTAAACAGCCTAACAGCTACGTCCGACAATGTAGGTCATGTCAACACCTCGTCTGTCTTCTTTCTAAGAAAGTATTCTTTAGCCGAGACCCAACATTTTACCTCCGAGTCGCTAAGCCGGTTCAACGCTGCTCTTCAGCTTAAGCTCGTTCCCTCTAGACAGAGTAATCACTGAGGACTGGCTCGAAGGCCTCAACTCCCTCCTTTAACTTCCCCTCTTTTGTGTGGGGGGGGTGGGGGTGTGGGGGGGGGTGAAGTAAGGCTTCTCTGCAGCTGCACAAACAAAGCTAGACAGGATAACAAAGGACGCCAGAAAAGGAGGAGTTGGAAGGAGGCTCCGTAAGCCCTCCGTTTCTAAATGTGTACCTGCTCCGACATCCCCTGGCGACCTGACCGCTGCGACTGACCAGACATCAGGAAACCACAACATGACCACATTGATTAAGTATGCTGCTGCTGCAGCGGGCAGCAACAGAAGCTCAATCCACTCTTATTCATAAATCACACAAATGAAAACGGCGTACGTACAGCTTGCAGAAAGTGTTTTCTGGTGTCTTCCAAAGCCACAATGGCAACCAAAAGCCACAAAGTCAAATTTCCCTTTTTTTTTACTTCGCATTTGAACGATGGCTCATCTAAGTGCCAAGGATGCAAGATTTTTTAGTCGAAAAAGTGTGTTAAGTGTAATATAAACACTCCCTTACACTTGGACAAAGTTTGGCTGGCCAATGCTTCAAAAAATATGACACTCCTGAAGCCAAAATAGCATTACTACAAAGACAGGATCTTTTGAGCAGAGTTCCTGCCATCATGTTTCAGGAAATCCTGGCCTGTCACTACAAGCATTAGAGTCTAACCATTTGGGGCCCAATAGGTGGCAGAAGTCAACGGAGAAGGTGTAATGAGACTCTGTAAAGCTTCTAGGGGCTTTTCGTGAGGCATTTAACAGACAGTCCTTTCCTAAAATAGGCAAAACCTTCACTAGAGAAAATCCCCTCAAGTAAATATTTATCAAGTATTCCTAACAGTGCTTCAGTGTCGGTAAGACACATTCGTTTTTTTTTATGTGGACGCCTGTTTGCGTTCGTGTGTGTTTGCAGACTGTATTTCACTGATCACTCCCTTTTTCTCTTGGCCTCGTTTCAATACGTTTCATGCTGTCGGCTGTCTGTTGTGACTTGCACTCCGACAGCAACAGAAGGCGTTTATTTTGCTCCACCGACCCGCCACACCCAATGGGAGCTCCAGCTAAAATCAGCCTGAGCAGCTCAGATGGCTGTGGCACCGCCGAGGAGAACTATTAATATCACTGGGGCAAACCCGCAATGACTCCACATGACATTCCAAGATCTAGGATCTTCGTTGTTGTTATCTGAGTGTAATGGACTGACCTATGACCACCTAGGACTGTTTCGAGTTAACCCGCTAAAAGCCCAAACCTTTTGGTGAAGTGTTCTTTGTTGTGGTCCTCTGATCTTTCACAGCTAGTGGCCCTCAGCTATGGCCTACCAAAGTACTGTGTGTGTGTGTGGACAACAAAAGAAGTCAGCCTCCCTGAGGAAAAGCC
Source organism: Mallotus villosus (assembly GCA_903064625.1). Lineage (NCBI taxonomy): Eukaryota > Metazoa > Chordata > Actinopteri > Osmeriformes > Salangidae > Mallotus > Mallotus villosus. The sequence continues at coordinate 84,263 of CAEFZP010003487.1, read as the reverse complement.
GTCTCACTGCTTCCTCTTAGCAGCCTCTCCCAGGCCCGTGTTGAAACCCGAGCATCCTTCAGGGATGGCCCCACCCACACCGCACACATCCCGTCCTTCAACCTCCACATGACCCAGCCCCACGAATCCCACACGTCCAGTTCCCACCATGGAATTATCATTCATTTATTTATCCATCCGTTTGCTCCTCCGTCTGTTTATTTACCCGCCGACGTCTTCGACTTCACTTCTCACGCACCCCTCGCCGTCTCCGCTCGGAGGAGTCCCCGTCGCAGATGTGACCCCCGGGGCACAGGGCGGTGTTCGGGGGGGACCAGACTACGGAGCACTGGGTGGGCAACAGCGCCCCAGACGACTCCTGACCTCATGATGTCATGTTCAGCTGGACTAAACCAGTCTCACAGTGGTCTGTCATAATGGCTTTTAGAGTGACTCTATAAGGCCTGCTAAGCTCTGAACCATGTGTGCCAGACCATGGGGCTCTTCCATCAGCTTTCGGGGGGCTGGTAATGCTTTTAACGGCACCCTAGGACCCCGTCTCTGGGCCCGGGGACGGAGCGAGTGTGCGAACGAGTGTGCGAGGAGGGCTAGCGGTGGCGGCGTGGCGGGTTTTGTTCCGGTGTAATGAGCCGCGACGTCACATGGTGCAGAACGCAGACGGCAAGCTGCCCGCATCAGGTTCCATCTCCAGTCAGTCCACACACAGCATTCTGGGTGAGCCAATCAATGTGTACTATAGAACCCAACCCCCCCCCCACCCCTCCCAGTAGTACCTATCCACATCCATACCCCCAAATCAATCTCTCAATACAACATCAAGCTTGACTATGAACCTGCAGACACAAACAGTCAACGCTTAATGTTCCTCTGCTCTGGGCCCGTCTCCCACTTCTCTCCTTCTAAAATGATGTTATCGCCGAGAAATGTTTGTTTGCTCATCTCTTGTTATAGACCCTGTGGCTCCCAAGTGCATCTGAGCGTTCATTTTATAGCCACTGTTGAAGCTTGAGATAATGCTATCACAAGCTTTTTGAGAGGTTCTTGTTGCTCCGCACTGAGAAGAACAACTATCCCCGAGAGAGAAAGGGAAAGAGAGGGAATGATGGATGGGTGGCTTTATCTGGGTAATAAACATGAGTTCCTCCTTCTTATCAGCTTATCTCACTGTGATTCGGGAAATCTCTTAACACAAGGTGTTGCATGACTAGATAGGAAACACCTATTTCTCACTGTACAGTGTTTTTGTCAAGCTCATCTTTCTCAGCACAGGGACACGAATGACAATGAATTTCTTTGTCAGCATGACACAATAGGTCATTCCATTCATCTTGATAAAAACACACAGTAGCTCTGACCTTCATTCAACACAGCTAATTCGGATCCAGTTCACCACACAGTTACAGTATAACCAGATAGCCTACCTGACAAACACTGTAATGTTAGCTAATGTTGAACAGACATCAACAGAACTGTAGGCGTCGACATCTGGCTTCAAACAGAAAACTGTGAGTGTGTAGCTGGAAACAGGTTTCAGTCAATTGAAAAATAACCATGCTTATGTGAATTTATCCAAATTAAAACAAACACATCTAAACTAACACATCAAGCATTTGGTCTAGATGTTTCAGATTGATTTAGAAGGTGTGGTTCGTCACTGTTGTCAAACGCGCGATTGACCATCGTGGAAAACTGATCCACTTCGGCAAGATGGTATAATGGGATCTTTTGTCTTATTAATACATCCTCTCAGCACAATGCAGCCTATACAATGAAGGATGAGCAAATCTCGGCAACACCGTAGGGGGTGCAGCGGGTCTTGCAACGGCTACAATACGTGAAGCCCCGCTGCGAGCAAACGCCAGGGAGTTCAGCGTGCCCCAACACTATCCTACCACAATGAAGATTGTGCAGCGCTAAATCTGTGAACGGTGGCCAGTTTCTTTGCTAATATTTAACACCCCTGTTATTCGTTGACTACCGCGACACTAACATCTGTCACTAACCAAATAGAAGAGAGAAAAAACAGCTGACAGTGGATTTCGCTGAATAGCAGTCTTAACAGATCAGTTCTCATATATCATTAGGCAATAGTGTGATTCTCTTGCCATGTTGTGCTACTGTGTAGTGGAGACTATCATGACTAGATAATGTTGATAGCTTATCTGGGAAACCTCGTGTAGGCAATCCCAATTGACCCTACTCAATCCAATGGCCATTACCGCAATTGTATTTAACATTCAGTTGCGCGCGAGAAACACATTAAATAGGCACATTTTGATATAAATTGTGACACGTGCGATGTCATGTGTGCTGCAAAAGCTATCATTTGTATAGGCTTAACTTAATTTACGTTACATATCCTGATCACTCACCCCATGTGCAATGTCGAACGGCTCAGCGTAACAGCAGTCCGTATAATCAGTGGCTTCAACAAAGTTTTATCATGCGGCTAGTTTCCCAATCCTTTCACGAAATTGACCCCGTCTGCGCGCTCTTCTGGCGATCAGAACAATTTGAAATTATTAAAAGTTTTGGAGACAACTGGACAGTCCTGTTTTAGTAACTGGTGGATCCATTCCTGGAACCTCTCTTTCAAAATCCAAACGTTGCGTCCCTTACGATAACTGGTTGTTTTTAGTTGAAAAGGGGCATATAAAAGAATGCCTCAGACTTTTGCTAAGGCTAACACTTTCTCTTTTGTTGCTCTATTCTCCGTGTCCGTCTGACTGTCCCTGCATTAACTCGGAGAACAACAGCTCCATAGGCTATGGGAAAGTCAGGGAGGAGCGCGCTCACACACACACCCACACTACCACTGCTTCTTCTGGGTTAATGGCATAAAAAACCATGGACTCATTTACTCTATCGACTGTAGAAATAGTACGGGTTCCATTGGCAACACATGAAAGGTTTACGCTACGTGAAAAAATTACATTTACACATTTACTTTTATTTATACTCAATAATGACTCTAAAATGTGTAGGGGAACAGTCACGTGTATCGTCTATTTTTCTCTCGGATACAAATGAAGTCCAGATGTTTCATCATTTATGTTCCACCTCCTCACTTCCTCTCCTCTTTCCGTGCTTAAGTCTCCCAGTGAGAGTTGTGACTCGACCAAGGTAAATCTCTGGGGTCCATTCCCTTGTTGACCTCTGCTTTAAAAGCAGTCTTGGTTGTCATGGACGTATCACTGTTATCACAACACAACCGGATAAAAGTAGCTGCTTCTGACTGCAAGCATACAAAACTTACATATTTTTCAAACATAACTGTATTTAAAATGCTTACAGTTATGGAATCAGTAATATTTGTACATATATATATACTTATTTTATGACACTTTTTTGTGTAATTTACAGTGTGTACTTTGTTTTTTATGAAGTCTATATTGTATGGACTTGTTTGTTTTAAATGTTTTGAATTGCAGTATGACTGTAGATCTACTAAGGTAGGTGAAGTAGTGGCATTAGGTACAAGCCTCAAGACAATGATGCAGAATGGCATCATAAGCATCATTGTTTAAACTAGACTACCTTTCAGTTCCTTCCATATACCCATACAAGCACGTGTTGGGTGAGACAAGTCAGCACAAGGTACGTCTCCTGAATCACTGCTGTTATGTCTCCAACTCTCCCACTGATTCATATCAGTCTGCGTGACAGAGTTGTGGAGAGAGCTGCAGCTGTGAGGAGAGACATGATCATGATGTGGCAATCCCCCACCCCCACTGGCCACTTATTCGTCCACCCACCACCTTTACAGATGCTGTGTAGGAGGATCTCACTCATAAGCGGGGGGGGAATTGTGAAATCACTGCTCATTTGTTTCAATTTTCTTCCATTCGCTCTTTCGTTCTGAAAGACAAGACTGGCATTCAAACCACTTCCTCTATACTTTTTTCCCCATCTACAAACGTTTATCTTTCCGTCTGTATGTTTGGCAGGTTTCATAGACAGTGAGGAATCAGGATGGCTGATAGACAGCCTCTGAGCTCTTTATGACGGGACAAGTTTCAGACTGCTAGAGTTCCACTGAGGAACCCCTGCATCTCCCACTTAGCTCAGGGGAGGGGTCAAGAGCCCTGACCTCACTTCCTGTAGAGGCTATACTCACAAGCATTCCTTTGTCTGTGAGAATGTGACTGGGCTCCAGGGACTCCCCACATCTGGCAGCTGTTATTACCTCCCCTATCAAGTCCCACAGGACGACCAGCATGGAGACCGCTCTGGAGGAGCACCCCAAAAGCCCCACGAACTGAACCCAGGTTAGCGTAGCGAGGGGACCAGGCCCGGCTTGCGTACCACCTGTTGGTGTTTCCTGGTACTGTAGACAGACTGGTGTTGCTAGTTTTTTGTTTTATTAATATTCTTTTTTTTTATTGATGGAGACAGTCAGAGAGAGACACAAAGAGAGGGGAAGACATACAGAAAATGGCCAGAGCCAGGGTTAATCAAACCTTGGTCCCTGCATTACATCCTTCATCTTAGTGGTACTAGTACATGCTCTACCCAGTGACCCACCGGGTAAGTGACAAATTTCACTAGCACTTAAGCTCTTACCAGTCATTGCACACCGACAACAAATGCTTTCTTAAACGTCAGTTTGAATCGCTTCAAAGCAAGCTGTGGTTACCTGACTCTTCGATAACCTCGTCATCTACTCCACAGACAAAACTTTTCACATAAATGAAACCAAATACATACATTTTCAGTTCCAGGATGGCAGGAAATGAGTTTCATGAAAGTAGCAGGCAAACTATCCCCACAAGGCTCAGAAAAGCCAACGTGGTTTTAACAGTAGGATCTGAGTTTTAAAATTCTACTTTTATTTCCTGTCTTACATTGTGGATGTTATTACAATACTTATACACAACTTACTTGAATGGGATTTTTCTACATATACACTTCACCAACTGTGTTCAGTGAACATGTGTGCATTGTATGCTAAACAGGTAGTCAGTATTGTACAATAGTACAAACTCTAATGGTAAGAGATACAGTTGCTCAGCAGTAATGTATAGACTGATGTACCTTTCCCAGGTTATCATTTGATATGTAAGTAAATACTTCTCCAAAGTAGTCAAAGCAGAGGAAGGACCTCACTTTCATCACTTCCTATTGAGAGTTACTGAGGCGTGGTATCAGGAAGAGTAAGCCTTATGCTGCACATACTTAGAACTCATGATCCAAAGTTAGACACGTCATGTTTGGCACTGTGAATGTTCCTTGGGTCATGTGCACTAGAGTTCTGTAATACAATATGACCCGAGGACCAAATACGTGACCCTCTGGTGATTCTGATTCAAGTCCGAATAGAATTCAAATATATGTCACATATCCGACACTGAACGATGCTTGTCAAGCCTGATGGTACTTCAGCTTCACATGATGTTCCTCATTGCCATAGCTTCAAATGCACACATTAACATGTTTGCATCATACACAGGGGCAGATTGTGTACCACAAATAACCCTCAACAAACCACATGCAGGAAACCCACGTAAAATAAAATACGTTGGTCGCTTCTTGAAATGTATACATGCAAAAAGCCGATAAGAGGTCACAGAATATGGCCTATTTATTTAATAAATAGGCCATATTCTGAGAATTGTCAATGTGATAATACATGGATGTTCAAATCAATGTGTTATGGCTTTTAGATAAATAGGCTTTCTTCCTCCAGGCTATGACTAGCGCAGCTTGCAGCCTCGGAAAAAAAAATCATTAAACCTGCACCCATTAAGCATCAATAACCCGGGGCTCCGCGCGGTCCCATCCAGGAAGTGAAGGAGGGACGACGCCACCCCATTAGAGCGTTCTCCCTCTCCGTAACCCATCACTGACAGAGTCAACAGTGGCTCCTGGAGTCAGGCTGTCTGATCTGTGCTCCCTGTAAAGCTGCTGTCAAGGGTGGTTGAAGTGTTGGTGCCTGTTCACAGTCTGAGGCCAAACCGGTCTCACGTCCCCAGATTTAGGTGTAGTGTTACCTCACTTCTTATCTCGGCCACATCCTTGTCACGGCACAATAGAAGTCCAAGTCTTTAAACACTGAAGCTATTCATTGCGGTGTGAGATTCGTCCTATTGTCCACATTTAGGTTATTTCATCTACAAACAGGAAACGGACGACGCGACCATATCGGCCACGACTGTGTACGTAGGCATCAGGATTTTTGGGGGTGCTTATAGGCATGCACTTTAGTTATTGTCATTTTATGACAATGAGTTTTACAGGTTTGAAAAGAACACAATATGTGTTTCCTTCCTGCGTGCTTCTTCCTGTGTGCGTTTCGATTTGGCGTGCTCGACTGTGGGAGGCACGTCTCTGAACGTACGTGATCTTTCCATTTGTTTCGATTCTACAGCTCTGTGGTTCGACGAGTGTCTCTGTGGTGCTGTGGATGCTAGTGCTTGACAAATATTATAGAGGCCCACCCCTTTTGCCCAGGAACCTCTCACAGGAGTATAGAGTTACCTTATTATTATAGCCAAGACTGAAGCGACTGTTCCCATGGTCCTTTGCCTGTTGTTGTGTGTGTGTACGTGTGTTGTTTTGGTCTCTGTACTTTTCGATTGGATAAAGTTTCTATTGTGTGTCATGTGATGTTGTATGACTTGTCCGCCATCCCTTGTCCACCCAGGTTGTGAAGAGATGAGGAGGGCACGAGGTCCTGTGTGGGGGAGTGACACAGGGGTCGGGGGGGGGCACCGTGAGGTTTGTGGCTTCCTGGAGATCAAGCCTGTGTTTATAGAGCTTTGCTTAAGTACCCTTATCAAAACACATTTGAGTCCACACATCCATGATTACACTATGCCCCATTAACATTATAACTGGGAGAAATGATGTTTTCATAAGCCCGGCCTGTCATTTGAGCATTGATACAAGCCCTAGTTAGTATGTTGTCATCCTATGTTGACCTGCATGAATGGAGGACACACACATCCACCGTGTTCCACTACAGAAACACAGGCTGGACTTTTCTTTCAGACGGCCCAACCATTGACGTGACACCAGTTTGGAAAGGGCTATTTCATCTTCACAGAGCACGGGTGAGTGCGAAAGGCACAATCGCTTGTTTTGACCTGAAACCATATGGCAGCCATCAATGTCTCCTTCTGTCACTGTTTAGGAAACCCAACACTCCTTCCCGGCGTCTTCTTTGACCTGTATGGGAGGTCAGGAAGTCTGCTCGGAGGTTTAAATCAGCGTTTGGACTTTGTGTTGGACATGGGACAGGGTTACCGTTCTTAGATCTTGTATTCTTGTCTGAAAAGCATACCAGCGATAGCTGCATTTGACTGTGTCGGTGACGCGCCGTCTCTAAAGAATTTAGATATTGATCAAGTCCTTGTTTACTCATCACTGATTTTGGTCATATTTACGTAACCGTTTCTATGATTGTGTGGTTTCTTCATTTCCTGCGTGTTCAACAGAATGACTATGGCGCAAGATTCAAGATAATTTATTGTCATGTCTTCGGTTTGACAAAGCTAGTCCGTACAATGAAATGCAAGTGCTATTGCGCACGTTGGGCCTCACGTCTGATTTACTAAGACACATCTGTTCCCCTCCCTTGACCTCTCCATTAGCTGGATGGCCAGTCTCAGTGCCTGGCTGCTAAGTGCTTACTCAGGTAAAAGAGAAAGATGAATTGGAGCACAGATGTTCAACAGCAACGGCTCAGCAGGACGGCGTAAGATGCCAGGGCCGAGCCGTCAGAGCGCAGTCATGCAGACTGTTGCTACGCCGAGGATTTGAGCTGGCGTGGATGGAGAGGGGAGCGCTGGGGGGAGGGTGGAGAGGGGTGTGATGGGGGAGGGTGGAGAGGGGTGGGTCATTGTGAACTGAAGAGGTGGAAGCTGAGAAGGCGGGGGCGGGGGGCTGGGGTTGGGGGGGGGGCACATTTACTAAAAAGGAAATTGAGCAAGCATGGATGGGTGAAGGCACAGGACTGAAGGAAGTGAAGTGAAGTTGGTCAGTAGAGGGTGAACTGAGCTTTCAGCAAGCAGGTCAAGCATACGACCATTGGAATCTCACCTCAAGGAGTTGTTTGCACGCATGCTTCTCGTTTCATGCCTGAGAAACAAAGAGCAGACTCTCGCTCCACTGCTTACGGATCTGTGGATTTGCTCCGCGCACTACTTGTTTGTATTGGTGGGTTTACCGAAGAGTGCTTCTGCCAACAAATGAAAAAAAAACGAAACATTTCTCACATCCCTCCCTCTTATCTGGTCAATCCCATGGGGGGGACTGCAGAGTCGGCTGCGGGGGTCAATGTTGAGGGGGCATCAGATAACCAGGACCAGGGTCAGGCTACCACCGCAGTTAGAGTCTACCTCTTCAAATCAGGCTCTATTATGGCCCCCTTTGGGCTTCATTTGTGTGTGTGTTTGTGTGTGCGCACATATGAAAGTGAGTGTGTGTGCACGCATGTGTGTGTGTGTGTGTGGATGACAGGCAGCACGACAGGGTGGTAAAAATTCCTATATCGTAAAATAACAAAGGCTCGGCGAGGAGATGACTGAGTCTAGGGTCTAGATGTCACACTGCCCCGACACGGCCCAAAGCACTGCCGTCTATTAGACCAATCAGGCACACAGCGTGGCGGGACGTGATCCAGACAGCCACCACTAAACCAGGAAGTGGCCACACAGGGGACCTAAGCGTCCAGCTGGGCTGACGTCAAAGCCACTCTCGAGTCCAGACCTCTGGCAGGCGGACGTGAAAAAGGAACCATATTTCTTCCTCTGGTGTCCGTCCGTCCGCATTCATCACGAAAGGTCACGCTGTGGCAGCGCACTCGGGCCGCCGCGCCGCGCCGAATCACCGTGGTGGTGGGGGGAGAGCTTCGGCGGCTTCGCTGAGCGTGCTTCGGCCTCCCTCCCCTCACTCTTTGATCCCGCCAGACCAGACGCTCTTCCCATCTCCCTCTCACTTCCCTCCCTCCTGCTCATTACTGGCTGCAGGAACCCCTCCAGTCGCCCAGGCCTCTCTGTCTCCACGGTGATCCCTCTCGGACGGGACGCCGCCGTCCGTTTACGAAGGACCCCCCTTTCTGACACTTAGTCCTCACGGCATCAGCGGAGGACGACGTCTAGTACAGCTTTGAATCAGAGCAGCGTGGTCACTGTTTCACGGCCATCTTGGCGGGGTACTGGTATCGACAGTCATCAACAGTGTCGTCCCCTTTGCTCTGGGTTTCCCCTGGGTCACTGTGGAACGTTCGGGAACATTTGACTTCCTAGCTATGAGGACGGATCAGGACCCATGTACTGCGTTTGGTTTTCGCCACTGCCTCCGCTGAGTTTCTCTGCACTGGCCCCTGACCCCCAGTCTCCAGACGGTGCCACGGACTGGACAGACTCGGAGCAGGACGAGGCTCCAAAGCCCCGATGAGGTGGGAGGGAGAGTGGGAGGCAGACCCCAGTGGAAGACTGGGGAGGGGGAAAGACTTTTAGCTCTAAGTTTGGTGATGTTGATACAGCTGTGCAAGAAATACATTATGACCTCACTGGTCACATCCAATCAAATCTAAAATAACACGCCGGCCACAGCCAATCAAATGTGCAAAAACACTGGTCATTAAAGAAATTGAAAAAGAAACCTCGAGAAAAGTGAGTTTAGAAAGTTTGGCTTCTGTAGGCACCACTGAACACCACTGTATAAACGCTTTAATTCGAAAGAAATTCGACAACCACTACACAAGAAACTCGAATGATTCTACCGACACACAGCAAATGTCACATCTGCCTCTCAGAATCATTGACCAGTAAGAAAACTTGACCAGTGTTAAAGCATTACTCATTCCCCGCCGACATCCAGACGTGGCCAACACACTTCTTAAACTTAAAGAGACGAGACTTAATGAAAGTAGGATGGATGACAACAGCGTGCCGCCCCAGATTGAATATCTCGTTAAACAGTTCAATAGGAGTCACGATGTCAAATGGAATCGGTCTTCCTTTAAATACACTGGGACTTCACTTTCGATATGATGACTGATGGTAGTTTGTGTGCTCAAGTCGCAGTCTGGGACAGCCGTGCTCGCAGATGAAGAAAAGTCGACTACGTCCGAAAACCCATGGTAAACAATGTCGAAGCAGGCGTATACCTTCGTTAAACAACGGAAAACACACGCACACCACACACGAGTGCCTGCATACACGCGTGCAGAAGGTGGCCGTACATGTGAACACGTGGGACGGAGTACATTGTGAAATGGACAGGCTAAACGCTCATTCCCCCATGGAGTTATGGGAACTTCCCTTAGCAGGAATTAGGATCCAGTGGGTGATGGGAAATTCAAAGGACAGGGCCCAGGCTTGTCAAACCCAAGCCTGCTCAGCCTCATGCCCCTCCTCTACAAGACAGTGTGTGTGTGTGTGTGTGTGTGTTTGTGTATATGCAAGTGTTTTTCTTTCAGTGTGTTTGTCTTTCTGTTTGTGTGTCTGTCTCTGTATAAATGTGTTTGTGTGAGCGTTGTAGCTTTCAGAGGTACCAGTGGTTCACGACCATGGAGCAAGCAGTCATTCTGGATAACATCCCATGTTTATCTTGAAAGTCAGAATTTGGCAACACTGCAGCCGCCGAGAAGAATGCTCCATAAAATGACGAATATTGCTGCTGGCTAACACAACGAAAAGCTGTCTTAAATTAACAGCTCACACAAGTTCCTCTCCTACAGCTATTGGGAATAATTCAATCCAAAGCAGATTGGGTGAGACTCACTGCATGGTTTTAACCTGGTCAGAAAAGTGCAAAGGAAGTTGGTGTCATGGACGTGCAGAAGATTTTGTTCTTTTATTTTTCTCGCGTAGGAGTTTGTGGTCACAATAACATCTTCATTGGTATTGAGAAACTGGTTCAAGGCTGTTTCTCGTCATTCCTCTTTGATTGCCTGCTTTCTCCTTCCCTGTATTTCTCTTTCTTTTTGTATTAATCTCTCTTTCCCTCCCTCTTTCCCTCCCTCTTTCCCTCCCTCCATCCCTCCCTCCCTCCCTCCCTCTCTCTCTCTCTCTCTCTCTCACACACACACACACACACACACACACACACACAACACGCACACACAGAAAGACACAAAAGGATGAGTGAGTGACTCATTGTACTGAATTTGATACACAAGCTATCATAATCTAATAGACGGCTGCAAAGCTGGTCTCTTATCTCTTCGGCAGCCATTTGATGCAGCTGTGGTCAGTCCTAGTTACCTAATCCTTTGCACTGTTGAACTCCTTGTTCAAATAATGCTGTTTTACTGTAGGTGTCCAACTTTGAGAAACAATCCTATTCTCAAAGGAGTTCCCCTGTAACTCGATGCATCGTGCAGGACTGGAGGGAGTGTTCGTTTGCTTTTGGGACTCCGCTCCATCTGGAGGTGAATTTATTTAATGGCCACAGTGAAATATAGCTTCCATGGCCCCCACCCCTGTACCCCCTCCCTCCGACGGCCCAGAATTCCAGGAAAAGTTGGACTTAAAGTTCTGTCTGCCATAAATCACAGTTCCACTCCCTAGCCTTTCCCTCCCCAGGACCAGAGGTGAAACATCCCCCCCCTCCACTCGGCCCTCGGCCCTCACCCCCCCCCCATCCACTTCTTCTGAGCAGCAGATGGGGGGATGGTCACCTGACCAGGTGCTCCTCAGCTTTGAACCGTGACACTCAATCCCCCGGCTTTTACGGCTCTGTCTGTCCCTCCACAGTGGCGTCAACATTGAGCCGCGTTCAATAAACCCTTATTTAACTATTAGCGCCACTGCACTAGCCCTGGCGTTGTTACTCTTTTATGGCCCACCATCAACTGGGATGCTGTTCATCTTAACAGAGAAGTGACAAACACTCACAGATGTGACAGACACTATAGTTGCTATGAGGAAAGTCTTTTTCTAAGACAAAAAAAAAGCACAAACAGCTAACCTTCAGCCAGGAACTTCACGGAAAACGTTGTGAAGCATAGTACCTGCCAACGGACAAAGTACTTTTCAGTAATGGAGGAAAAACGTTCGAGGATTGGGCTGTGGATTGTGCGCATATGTGTGTGCGTGTACATGTGTGTACATGTGTGTGTGAGTAGGTGTGTACATGTGTGTCCGTGTATGTGTTCCAACATAACCTTAGTCCATGTGAGCGATAGACATGCCTGCACATGCCCATTAGGCTAATCCAAGGAGATTAATAGGAAGGGCTAGGTTCACATGTGAATGACACATCCATCACAGGGGAGTAGATTCTCTGCAACAGGCCAGTGGCCCTGGCAGGAACTCTCAGCTCAGCTCTCACAAATAGCACAAACACAGAACATCCGTAAACAGTTTAGAAGTGCTGCTCTAGTTCGTTCCAAACGGGTGGGTGGGAAGTTAGTCAAGAGATGAGGAGTGGGGACTGGATGGGGGTGGGGAGGGGGGGAACCAGAGAACCACTGCTGATATTTCCTCCACGGCAGCCCAACGGGGAGGAGCGACATCAGCCTCCGAGCTCCTCTGGGACGTTCTGCCTGTACAAACAAACCGACCCCCGGGCCTCTGGTCTAATGGGAACCAGATCTGCCCGGGCACCGAACCCCGTCTCCCTCCTTTTCTCCCTTGTGCCCTTGCTCTCTCTCTCTCTCTCTCTCTCTCTCTCTCTCTCTCTCTCTCTCTCGTAATGGCCCTGCGCCCCACCAACGCACGCTGCAGCCGAGGGACGCACTTCAATTATTCCAAACAGACCTGAAACTATGGCCTCTCCCTCTCTTTCCCACACAGCGGTGACTCACGACGCTCCACCTTTCCTCCGTGACCCCGCGGCGCGCAGTAACCGCGGCGACCTTCGCTCGCCCGCCCCGGCTCATTTTCTCTCTCACATGACGTCTCCGGGCTCTGCATCTTGTCCCGCGCGCGCGCTCGCGCACTCCACGTGACACTTTCCTTTAGTACGTTGATCTTTCTGGTTCACTCTTCTCTGCCTTGACGCCGTTGCATCGAATGGCTTTCCAGCAAGTGAGATAATGTCATTAGGGTACTGACGCATCGCACAACATGCTTTGGCAGCGGCAAACACAATTAGATCCTCAGCTGGCGAGTCAAACATGTTCTAATCACGCGCTGCTTCCAGGCCGCTCCGGGAGAGGAGGGCCCCATCTCGCGCATAGAGTTGCTGAGTGAGCGCAGTTGGTCTCGACGAGGATGTCTGAATGTTCACATTGTGTGGGTTCAGAGTTTATCTGTGAATGTCCTCCCAGTCTCACTGCTGGTCGTATCTGAATGTTCTGTTTCACTGGAGCATGAATAGTCAGAGGGAGTGGAGAAAGACCCTTAAGCACATAAAGTCTTCACATGGACTGGACGTTGAATACAGACTCATTGTGAGAGGAACTGATGACGGCTATTTCCTAATACACAACGTTCTGTTTTCTCTTTATGAGTGAGCCATTCCTGTGTCTGAACCATTTGCATGTCTCTGGGAGACAGAGTGTGGGTTACAGCTGCATGTGTGTGTGTGTCTGTGTGTCTCTGTGTGTGTGTGTGTGTGTGTGTGTGTGTGTGTGTCAGGGTGGGTGTGAATGCTCTTCAGTTCGGTGATGAAGTGCCTGGAAGCTACAGATGTGCCGTGGAGGGAGAATGGCTAGAGAGAGTGGCAGGGATCCACACGCTCTGGGATCAGACTGTCAGTTCAGTGTCCCTCCCTCACATCTGGGCACAAACCCACCAATGTCCCTGCAGGCGGAAGGCCCGAGCTGAGCTGTGGGGTTGGAAGCATCCAGTGAATGCACCTCCAGTTCCACCCCTCTCTCCTCCCCGGCCCGCCCTCCTCCCCTCCCTCTGGGCGCTGCTGTGGGGTTTTTCTGGCAGAGCCGCTCTCTTTGTGTTGCGCAGAGCGGGAGTGGCCAAGGGCAGACGCACCTCTCTGGAACTGAGAGTGGAGTTTCTGCAAAGTCAGCTAAAAGCCGCCGGTTACAAACCTGTTGCAACTCAGTCATGAGTCCCCTTGACGTGGAAAGACAGGCAGGTGTGTCTGTGAAATGGCACTGATCGTGAGGCTTAGTCAGTGAGTTATACTGTATATTCGAGCTAGTGTGAACACACCAGCCACATGACAAAACAGGAAACTGTATTTTGTAATCGCATTACTCTCTTTCTCTTACAGACACCAAATGTATCGAGGAGACAGGGCCAGGTGTGTGTTGTTTTGCCTGCTGAGGTCTGGTTGTGCTGCTAGTGTTCTTCTGACGTCAATTATTTAGTCATCTGGACTGGCAGGAACAGGCTAACAGTCAAGGTCATTGACATGTATCACATTGAAAAGTTCTCAGTCTGTCTTTGAGTCTCCCTGACTTAACTATACGGAGGATTCCCTGAGCTTAGACTTTAAACAAAGGCCCAAGAGCCCATAGATCATCGACCAATAGAAATGATCCCGTACCGTACTCCGAACTAAAGCTAATGCTCAGCTGTTGGTCTCCAGCTCCACTTTTCATACTGGATGGACCCCCCTCTCCCTTCACATTGTTCCATTGCCACGTGGCACTCTGCCGTCTGGAAGTTTAAGATACCTGGATCCTGCTGGCTTTTCCACAGGCTGCTTCCAGCACACTCCTACACTCTGTAGTCATGTGATAATGATGATGATGATGATGTGGTGTGCGTGAGCCACTATTGGGAATCGAGAGAGTTAGGGGCCTCCACACCCCCACAGCCCACCCCTGCCAGCCTCCCCTGCTGGATCGAATATTCAGGGAAGTGTGGGATTACTCTCACAAGAGGAACACGAACCCCCTGACTTCCTGCCCACTGATGAGGTCACCAGTCTCCGAGGGAGTGTCTGTGAAATGCCTGCTCAATAACAGCCGAGTGATGGCAGGGGGCGAGGAGGAGAGAGAGAGCAGGAGAGGGGGAGGAGGAGGGGGAGGAGTGGAAGGGGCGAGAACAGAAGAGGACCAGAGGGAGGCTGAAGGAGATCGGCTGAAGGGGGTGAGGGGGCGGGGGGGGTGTTACCGCGCGCCTGTCCTCCCGCCTCCCCCCCCCAGGCTCCTGGCCCAGCACGGCATGTGCTCACGTTATGGAGGGCTCTCTGTTTTCTCTTAAAAAAATAGGCGAAGGGGGTGTGACTGTGAAAAAGTACACACAGCCAGGAACATTTTAGAGAGAGAGTTCCAGAGTTGGCGGAGAAACGCTCTCTAATTGATCTCCAGATGGCTTTTGGAGGGTTGTGAGCTAGTCCACGGGAGTGCTCAGTCTGGCCTCCAATCTTCTTCTTCCTGACCCGTGGGTGAAGATTACGATCAGAACTCTATTTGCCAACGTGCTCTGCTGCACCCTGGGGCTTTGCTAATGAAATGTCAGACAACGCGAGTCCATCGAAAAACCAACAATTGTCTTCTGCACAGACTGTCCAAGAGCTCCTACACTGATTTCTGGTCAGAAGAGTGCTTCATGAGTGCCTTTTAGAACGTGCTTTGTGTAACGTGGCGGGTTTTTATCCTGCTTCCTTTTGGCCAGACTCTTCCTGAACGTTTGGACGATCTAAGCCTATTTATGAGAGAGGGACCTGCTTTGCGTCTCGGCGAAGGTCAGGTGAGTGCTGAGAGCCGCTCATGGCTGCCCGTCACGACCCCCCGGCAGCTGGGCTGCTGTGGCGTGGATGACGGGGGAGCACCTGGTGCACTGAGCCCGGGGGCTGCAGGGTCTTGGTGGGGGTGAGGGTGGGGCCAGGGTGACTCCACACACACAAAGCCATCTTGTTTTAGGCCAGGCCCAGATGGAACGGCTCCGTTGCCAAGGATCTCAATCTCGACATCCTGCCACTAGCGAGTGAATGACCCAGTCTTCAAACGAGTCCCAGGAACAAAGAGTGCTACAGTACGCTGGAGCCATGGCACATGCTCACGCTCTCCTCTGGGTGTACTCTGTTTCACCATCCGTACTCTCTCGCTATCTGTCCACATCGCCATTCCTCCCCCCATTCTCACCGTATCTCTCATTCTCCCTCAAAAACAAACACTTTTCTCTTTCTCTTTTTTTTTACTGACTCACACAATAACTCATTAAATGACTCTCTGGAACCAACACATGTACACACACACACACACACACACAAACCCCCACTCTGTCTCACCCTTGGGCAGTAAGCATAATGCCTTCCAGATGCTGTATTCTCCACCCTTACCCAACTTGGAATTGCCCCCCTCTCAGGGCGTTAATGGTGCCCAGGAGGCCTTTGAGGGGGGAAGGGGTCAGCAGGCCTTTCAAGCTCCTACAGAGTGTGGAAAAGGGCCCCTTCTCTGCTTTCCTTTCCCCCAAACCTGCCTTGATCTGCCCCTCTCTGCCCTCATCTGCAAGGGTATAGAGCTACATGCAAAACATGGGTGTGGTTTCACGGATATCCCGGGGGGGGGGTGAGGGGGGGGGGTGAGCTGAGGCAGAGGCACACACCTAAACAACACCCGCTTCCCCTCCCCCATTCTCCTTCCAGATGGGTAGGGAAGGCATGGTTGGGTTTCATGTGTCGGCTTGGGTCACGGTGGACGTTCCATGGCTGCGTGTCTGGTGTCGGGTGCATCCACGGGCTGGATCAAATCACCCACGGCCCTCGACGCTTCTCGTTCCTCCCATACTGTGCTCCCCCCACCTCTCTAGCGATGGACACCCACTGTAGAGAATCAAAGAGCAATCTCAAGGGCCAGCTTATCTAACTGTCGCCCCTCCTCCCCCTTCCTAAATCGTTCACCCTGACCCCTGCTCAACGACCCTGTGTCACACAGACTCATGTCGGGTCACATGCTGTCGTCCACTAATGGGGGAAAAGCCTGATCGTCAGCCTCTTTCAAATCTTTAGTGTGGAACCAGGGGGAGCAGGGACATCCATAGCTCCTCCAGGCCTGCTTTATCATGCTAATCCCCTGTACCAATTACCCCCGGAGAAATTCATTTAGCCACCAGACTCCCACTACTGGTTTATTGATGTTGTTTTGCCAGACATCCTCGGGCTGGTTTGGAAGGTAAAACATGAACATGAATGATTCACAACTGCTTTGAGAATGAGAGGCCAAATGAAGGAGTGTGTTTTCACTGTGTGGAAACAGGAGGAGAGTCACAAATACTGGTGTGATTGGAGTACAGGGACACCGACAGGGACACTGACACAGAAAACATCTTGGCAGGCCAATAGGGTCCAGTGAGACCAAGGGGCAAGAGTGTGGCCAGGACCCCAGACCAGGGGAGAGCGGGCTGGGCTGGAGGCTAGGACCCCAGACCAAGGGAGAGCGGGCTGGGCTGGGCTGGAGGCTAGGAACAAGCTCTCGGTTGAGCAGCTCTGTGAGAATGTGTCCATCTGAAGCGCAGGCTGGAGACCGCCCAAAACAAACATGCTAAAATTAAACCGCAGCAAGACCAAGCCATCTTCATGTTTAAAGTACTCACAAACAGGGGATTACAATGTTACCATCTCTAAAGCATGAAGATATGACCAATTCCAAGGTTCATTTAATCACAATGCAGCCAATGGCCTCCCTACAGAACTAATGCACAGACATTGTTAGCACACTATTGTCATCAGTTATCAGTGAACAACATATAATTGACGTGAGAGTATGGACGTACGGGCTGAATGTACACATACTGTAGAATTGTGACGTGCATTGTATGCATTTAGATCAAGTCAATACAGAAAGGACGGCCAGTCGGCCATGAATATATTTTTTGCCGCATGCTCTTTGCATCTTTACTCATAAGATAAATACTGTAACAGGAAATGTCTTTTTAGGTCACTTTCTGTGTCTTCTATCCGGTTTAACGTTTCTTTGGATCCGTACTTCGGATGTGTTTGTTGAGAAGGAGAATCATTTGCTGTTTCCTCATGGCTTGGATTAGACTTTAGGTGGGGGAGGGCCAACCACACATTCTTTTTCTCGCGGACAGTGATTAATTCAAGGTGAATGTAAGAAACAGGAACTCATGCTGGGAACAAGTGGGCCCTGGCCTCACTAATTGTGTTCCCATGAGCTTCGTTACAAACATGACCTCGGTGTGATTGTATGTCTGTGGTTGTAGGGGTCGCCACCGTTGCGGTTTTTTCAAATCCAGATGATATAGAAGATGTTTTTGTAGAAATCCCCCTGCTTCTAGTTGAACCCAACAAGAGAAAGGGTCGAGAGAGAGAGAGACACACACACACACACAGATAGGCTATGGAGAAGGGTTGTTTTCATGTTGTCTGTAAATTTGGTATGCATTAGCCTGCCATCTAGTGGCCACTGCACATCTATTGAATTTAATAGAATTTGTTGACGCCAAAGAAATATTAAAGGTACATAACCACAGTTTCAGAATAATAATCCACGGTACAAAGTAAAGTAAAGAAAACAGTAAGGGTAGCATGTAGAATACACACAGGGGAGAAATTACATATCAAACTTCAATTAACAATGTGTACATGTGTATATCCGTATCCCATATGTTCGTATAAGATATGACTAGAATACTAAATCCGTTCAGTTACAACACTGTTGTCTTTTTGTAAAAAGTCTGGTCAATTCACTTACAAGATCTCAATCATTTGTGGTCAGGAGATACTTTGACATGCTGCCTATACTAACACTGGATTGTACCTGCTTACTTACTTACTTAGCACATCCAGTAATATATACAGACAGGACAATTATTTATGTAGCACATGGATGTATCACAATTCTATAATGTTACATTTGTTTGATCAATCACTGAAAAATGTTGTGGAGTTCCTTGGGGAAAATTGTGACTGAGATGTGGGTTTGATTTACACAAGGGGGAGCCAGATACCATCAACAGTGTGAATGACGAGGTCGTCATGACATCATTTACTGTAACCACTGAGGGAATGTACCCCTTGAACTCCATGTAAAGTCAGGGTTGGGAAAGTGTCTCCAGCTGCTGTGGGAGGGTTTCACTCAAGTGTAACATATTTCTTATTTATTAGAGTCTAATGCATCTCACAGGACGTTTAGTACAAGGTTCCACACAACTCCAAAAAACATTCCTCTTTAACAGAAGATGATATCCTCTTGAAGTAGGCGAGGTACGGGCTTTCATCAGAATAAGAGTTCTAAAGTTAATTGTTGAATTCGAAGCCGTTCATTACCTGGAGAGGGTTCAAAAGAGTTGTGTCAGGATTTTTAACCAGTACCAGATGACTATGATGTCAATAGGATGTGTGATTCAGAGTGGACAACTTGTCTTGTTCTGTTTCCACAGTACTGCAAATCATCCTCCTCCTCCTTCTCTCCCACCTGGGACACACGAGCTGAATCAGCTCCGCGTAGCCGGGGAGGGAGGATAACAGCCTACGCCGGAGAGAGAGCAGAGTGTTCGAGCAGGAGCATTCTCCCATGACTCACGAGTGACTAAAGTAGTTCAGAGAGCCCTGTTCTCTGAAAGCTTGGAATCACTCCAAGGGAGAGCATTGCTTTTTGTTCACAGTGACAACGTAGACCTCCATTTCCTGAAATGAGAAACTGTTCTTCAAAAAAGGGGAACTTAGATAGTTAATAATGGATTTAGAAGAAAATTATGAGGAAACGAGAGGGGGAAAAAACAAAAAATGGGGATTGATGTTTCAGCAGAGGGATTGGATCTCAAGCCATCCATTCAGTACCTTTTCAGATGGGTACATTTACTTGAAAGATGGGATTTGTGAGCTAAATTCAAATTAAGTTTCACTCCGATCAGATCTGGAAGAGAAGAACAGATACCTAACCGTTACGATACAAAGACGATCATTACAAGAAGAAAGATCTTATTTGGACATGGAGGGGAGAGGGAGATGGGAGAAAGCGACACCAATTTTCTGTTGATAGCTTTAACGGACCTTCCTTGACAGGAAGTGTCACACTCACACATCTTGTGTCTCACAACAATATCAAGTATATACTAGAGAGCATGCAATTTCTGGGGAAATTGTGAGGGTGTGCCTGTTTGCGTAGGTTGCAGGTGGGTCCGTCCCTTTAAGTTTTTCCCTTCCAGTGATATTTTCAAGCATTTAGCCTACTCATAGGCTATTGCATAATTCATTAAGAACACCCTTGGAAAGAAGCTACTGTAACAACGTTATCACTGGCAATATTTCAGATGGAATCGCGATTCAAACAGTATGTCTGCTAACTGAAAATATGCCCCGAAAAAAACTAAATAAGTTTGACATTTATTTAGTAGAAAATCGCTCATGCATAAAAAGCTCAATAGCGATCATTGTCAGTAACGACGCAAAATGCGATATAGCCCTTTGTGGAGAAGCTGCCCGGTAAATTGTATACTACATTGTTCGTCTTGGTAGCTAACGATTACGTTGACGATTTGTACAGTACCTCCCAGAAGCGGTCTGGAATGGAAGACTACAAGGTAGCAAATTAGCTGTAGCTAGCTAGGTTTAACACTTTTGGTAACAGATATACAGTAGTAGAGATGTGCCGGTGTAGCAGCTAGAGCTAACTCCTCTCTGAAATAGCAGACTACTGTTTCCGAAAGTAGATCTATACTATAGCTCTATTATCAGCGTACAGTTATAGAGCTATCACATTTTAGCTGCCTACATTTCAAAATTGTGTTTCATAGCACAATGTTAAATGAATAAATAGTTAGCTATCACCATAGCCTCTTTGCTTGTGGTATTACAAATCGTTGACTTGCAATGTCATGTCTAATAAATACCAAAACAAACATTTATTTGTGAGGAATGGTTATTTTAACAATTGAAAACAGATGTATCACAGACCGCTGTCGTATGTGTCGCATGTCGCCCGGGCAACAGAGGGTAATGTCATGATGCTAACTACAGACTACTGTTTCGGAAAATATATGTACTTAATAATATCAGCATATATGATATTGTACATAACATTACAGAATGTTGCTTTGTATGACAATGTTAAATGAGTAATTATCACCCTGGCTTCTTTGCTTCTGGCATTTCAAGTTAGCCTAGCTATCTCCCAGAAGTTAACGAGCTGCTAAACGAATGTTCTTCTACAGCCTGGCAGTCACGCGTGTTTTCGTCGTGACGTTAGGAACGTCAATGACTGTGGCTAGCAAGTTAGCCACATTAGCTTCACTTTTCGCCACAAAAATGTACTTTAAGCTTAAACCATGCATCGGAACGTAAATTCTGATACAAGCAACTCAATCGCTACCAAGACGGAACGTTTTACCGGGTCGTTCTCTATGTAGTCCAAATATTGACCGAGTTTTAGGGGTGGGAAAATAAACAATAATAATAAATATATATGTGAGATTACACAGGATGTTAAGTGAACATTTCCTTTCTGTTATCTAGTTTCCTTCATGTACTGAAGTCCCTTCCTATATTTCTACTCCCAAGCCTACAGCACACCAATGGAAAAAGCTTATGATTTCCTGAAATCCAACAGGAAATCCAGTGATTTCCGACATGATTCACCAACAATATTAAACAATGTAAAAACAATCCAACAATAATTGGATAATATTAACAAATATTTGTTGTTTTTGATGATGTTTATACATTCACACTGTACTCAAACAGTTAAAATAACAGATTTGACTATATCCAACTTCTTACTTTTCTTCTTTTGTGGTCCTCTTTCTCAAGAATGATCACGATATGATCACAGAGGGGTTTTGCCTTCAAATAGGCCTAGTCTATCTGTCCTAGTCTATCTGTCCACATCCATCTGACACCATTCTATTTTCCTTGCATTCTACAAGCTCCCCATAGGTCGGAGAAATTAAGAAAGTAACCTTTTATTCTGTATAAAATGATACTGTGTTCAAACATTCTTTGTAGGCAGAGAGAGGCCACCCCTAAAATAAACTGTAGGCAAGGACCAGGCTTAGGAAAACAGGAAGATCCGCACCTTATCTGAGCATGTCATTTAGTTAGCTTAAGCAGGGCCCCACCGAGACACACACACGCACACAAGCACGCGAGGTATATGCAAGGGACACACCCAATGAAAGAAGAGCATGCCTGTGTATGAACCAATGACTGTGGAGAGCGGTGTTGTTTAAATAGTTTGCATGGACACCAGTCGATAGACAACTTTGTAACCACCATGACCTTTTGTCTCCTTGCAAGCATGCTGCAAGTTATAAACATCCTTGAATTCATCGACTCTGTACATTACTTGATCATTATCTAACACCATACATGGGGGGGGTGTATGTGTGGACGTGTGTCTTTCACAATGGCCATTTCCCTGTCCTCCTTGGTCCTTCCTCAAGGGGACTTAGGAGCAGACTGGTTCAAGTTGAGTGCTACAACCTGAAGTGCCTGATCTCTGAAACAAGCTCATTCAGTATAGTTCATAAGTGTGATAGTTCTGTCTAATCATTGCATGTTGAAGTTACAATTATCCTGAGGGTTATTTACTGGCCCGTCTCTGGGATACTCTACTAGATATTAGCCAAACTTCTCATCTATTCGTAATGGCCAAGACAGTCTCTAAAATGTCAGTAGCCTCATGAAAAATCTGTGGACACAGAGGCACCTCTGTTGAGCTCATGTATTCTCAGTGATCATATTACATAGTGGTCTGCCTCACTGAATAACTTAACAACAGCTACATTGTTTGTAAAAGACACTGTATGATTCTCAACAGTTACAACTCTACGTTCTGTATGCCTAAACGACTTGGCAAACTGTTATATACACAGTTGCCGTTGAGCGGGTATCTGCACTCAGATGTGAGAACTGAACATCTGGTCACCACGGCTGACGTGGGCTTTGGTGGTAAACACAAGGTCAGTCTATGTTCAGGATCCGAGTATTAGGCTAATTATCCAGCACATTCTGACTGGTGTGTACACACTGACCTTCTCTTACTCCAACATAGTTTGACTTCAAATATCCAGTCAATCTGTCCACGCCCATCTGAAAGCTTTCTCTTTTCCTTGCACTCTCCAAGCTCTCCATATGTGTGTGTGTGTGTGTGTGTGTGTGTGTGTGTGTGTGTGTGTGTGTGTGTGTGTGTGTGTGTGTGTGTGTATGTGTATGTGTGTCTTCACAATGGTAATTCCCCTTTCCCCCTTGGTCCTGTGTCTAGTAGCACATACTGTACTTTTCAGTGTTTGAACTGATTGTTATCCCTGTTACCGATCAGAGGTATTTCAAGCAAATTAATGATTGAAAGATAAATATTGGGCATGAATTAAGGTACCAACATTTGAAATGTTAATCCACAGAGAAAGTCGTTAACACAGAGTGCTACATGTGTTTTTGAAACTCTGTGTTCCGTGATAAAGCACAGATAAGGAAGGATCATTTTTTTAATAGGAATAAGGTGGAGGAGAATTTAATTCAAACACAACCACCTGTTGTGGCTAATATCTAGTAGAGCATCCCAGAGACGGGCCAGTAAATAACCCTCAGGATAATTGTAAGTTCACCATGCAATGATTAAACAGAACTATCACACTTATGAACTATACTGAATGAGCTTTTTCAGAGATCAGGCACTTCAGGTTGTAACACTCAACTTGAACCAGTCTGCTCCTAAGTCCCCTTGAGGAAGGACCAAGGAGGACAGGGAAATGGCCATTGTGAAAAACACACGTCCACACATACACACGCACACAGGTATGAGAAGCTTGTAGGTGGTTGTGTTTGAATGTAATTCTCCTCCAATTGATTGGATGTATACATCTAAACAAATATCCAACTAATGATGGAAACAATGACAGAAAGCTAACTTTGTAGGGTAAAATGGGAGCTCAGCACTGTGAGTCATGTGCAGTTTACTGAACAGACTGTTACATAAATCTGTGTTGCAGAGGTAACAGAAAATATTTTAGGTTGATCCCAGTCAGCCACAAATGTATCCGCGTCCGTAAAGCCTAATGCTTTATTGAAAGAGGACTAAACCGTTGAAAGAATAGAGACTTTTAACTCAGCACTCATGTTAATGTGTCTGGGGGAGTGGGGGAGTTTGGACACTCACAGCATGAGCGCTGCATAGTTCTGTCTTATTTGGCAGCTGTTTGTTTGGTTAGTTTGTGCCTTTGACCTTGTTGCTACATACCCCTTATCTTTCTGTAACACAACCATTGTTTTCTTCGGCCAGGTTGGAGCACAGGACGTTACGGTAAATGGCATCATTGTGTATGTGTTGTGTGAGTGTGACTGACCATTTGTAAATCCAGTAATAGACTCACCCAACCGATTTATAAGAAAGGGGAGAGTTTTAGAGACATGACTGGAATTCAGATGTTTGTTTTCTCAATACCGATCCACTGTCCAGTAACCCCCGAGTGTCCTCCTCCACACATCGCTCGTTTGTTATGTTCTTCAACACTCTTTTTCTCTCTGAGCAAGTCAAACTAGCCTTTAACCTTTAGGAACCACTAAGGGATTGCAGCTGTTTTACATACTTATTTTTTCACTCTTATTTTACATATCCATTGTCAATGATTGAAGACTTACCTTAAGACCATTATGATGTGACTGAACCACCATATACTAACTTGTGACAACGTGTTATATGGGCTACAGAGGCATTTGTGTTGGTTAAAATGCAGCTTTTGTACTTTATTTGTGCCAGCCTCTTGTGCCAGCCTTGTGCCAAGTATCGCTTTCGATGTGACAGTGTTCTTTTATCCTTGTACTTCAGAGCTGCTATTGCAGATGACATCATCACATCGGCACTGCGGACACTGCCAGAGGGTCAAGTTGTTAGTCACCATTATCAGACACGTATTTAAATAGAAAGTGTGTTGTAGAAAAGAAACCACAGATTCTAGGTTATTTCCAGATGGGACATTCCCATTGATAACATAACATATCCCGCCCAAAATGTTTGTCACTGAATTCAACTGAAATCATTACATCTCAGGCAGATTTGCTATAGTTAAATATAATTTTAACATGATGTGGCACAGGAGCCCTGTTAGTAAAGTATCTATAGCGTCACACATTTTCTCACTATCTCACTACTAACTTGATCAGAATACTGTTTCGTAGGAATCAATCTGTTATTGGTGAATCTGAACTCGTGAAGTGTGGGCATGTAGGCGACCAGCCTGATATATCCAACTGTAAATGGCATTATGTCTTTATAAGATACTTAGGACCAATGTTTAAGTAGCCTTAAAGATGGTTTCAAATTATCTCGAATTAATCCGAATTCACATTTGTGCAGATGCTCTCTCTCTCTCTCTCTCTCTCTCTCTCTCTCACTCACTCACTCACGCACGCACACACACACACACACACACACACACACACACACACACACACACACACACACACACACACACACACACACACACACACACACACACACACACGCACACACACACACATTTGGGAAATTCCAAAAATGTACCTTCCTATTTGAGATGTGTTGGTCTTGGCCAGTATAGTTACTCGAGGGGATGTTCGAGTACAACACGTGTTTTCATTCTTCTCAGTGTAATTCTATACAGAACCGAAATGGACAACGAGAGCTTTGCACCAACCGAATAGCTGGTATACGTGGGAGTGGACATTCGAAATACATCCAACATCAGAATCTATTTCACGTGCTCTAGACATCAAAATAAAATGCGTAAAACATTAGTTTTTGTTTTGATGATGCAGTTCGGTGTGACAGGTAAGACATGTTTTATAGTTTACGCTATATGCAATCTTTAAATATTTATATTGTTCTGAATTATCTTTACTTATTTCACTGCATACGGCATTACTTTAATATGAAAAGTAGGATTGCATGAAGCATATGGGTCCTACGAATTTTTAGAGCCCCGTTGTTGTTCAGGAAAAGTTAATAAGAGCCTATAGAACGTAGTAAAAGGGCATTTATGTGAATTAATTGCATGAGGAATACGCTCTTTGTTCGCGTCGTAGGCTATGGCAGAAGTAGATCGAGACTTTGAACAAACTTTTGTTTAGTGCCAGAGGAGGGCGATATTGTCTTTTGAGCAACACGAGGTTCGTGTCCTGTGCTCAGCTTTGCTGCAAATTGGCAATCAAATATTCCCGTTAAAAACAAATAGTCTAATACACTATCCTCTTCTATGACCACAGTAGGTATAACTGGCCTATATTCTCTGGAGATGAACCCTTCCAGATTGGTGGTGAGGTATAGAGACTCAGTTTCAGTCAACTGCAGTACATCGGTTGCAGACCTTGACAGCATGGGCTGGGAAGCTTCTCAGGAAGGCACAGGCATGGTTGAAGACGTCAGATGGGTCATGTGGACAGTAGAGAGCTTGGAAGACTGGAATGGAAGTCCAAAGTGCTTCATCAATCTCAAGAATGGAGATCAGCATTTAGAGACACTTGGGGATCACTCTATACCGTGAGTATTTCCTGGCAAGAACCACAGTAAGGGAACACATGTGACTGTTATTTATCCTGTAATTGTCCAATTTCAAAGGAGAGGGGTTTGATTGGTGTAATACAACATTTGTATTGTGCACCCAATGTTACATGCCCAATTCTGGTCTAGTAATGAGGTCAACATATGTTTCTTTGTGACTCAAATGTATTTACAGAACTTCCAGAAGTTGTGTCCATCTCTCCTCTGAACCACACTGGTCCAATGGTGGAAGGGACAGAGTACCAGCTGCAGTGTGACGTCCTCAATGTTGCTCCTGTCCAGAACCTCACTGTGACCTGGTACAGAGGAAATGAAACCATAAAGACAGACTCTTATAGTGACCAGAGTAACCTCACCACCCCAGTGAATGAGTCATATATCCTCACCATCACCCCAAGTAGACAAGATGATGGAGCACTGTACAGATGTGAGGCTCAACTCAACCTGGGACCAGAGGGACCACAATATTCCAACACATCATCACAGTATCCTACTGAAGTTCATTGTAAGTGAGATCCAACAATTGTAAGTCCATTGTTTACCTAAGGTTCAGTCGCATTTTAAGAAAGAAAGCTGTGGAAGGATTATAACAATGACCTCTCCTCTTTCTAGATGGACCAGACATACAATGTTCTGATTTGGGCATTAAAGAAGGAAGTAGTTTGGAAGACTTCTGCTTCACAACAGGAAATCCCGTTCCAAGTATCCGCTGGTTGAAGGACGGACAGCTCATGGATGCCCTAGCTCCTCTCAGTAGGAAACAGGCAGGAGTGTATACTTTCGAAGCTGAGGGTCGAACCGTGACCAGGCAAGAAGTACGGGTGTCTGTGTTGTGTGAGTGTCACTTTCATTTGCGATCCTTCCTTCTACAACGGTCTATCCTTTAAGTTGAGATTGGAAAATGCACCAAATACCTTGGTATGAATACATACAGTACATTGCTTAAAATGAAGATGATTTCTGATAACACCACTAATATTTCTGCTTTTTCTCTCAGATGGTCCGGAAATACAGTGTCCAGAAGCATACGTTGCTGCTGAGAATGTACCTCACAACTTGACCTGTATCGCAGTAGGTCATCCTCCACCCGAGATCACCTGGTTTAGGAATGAAGAGGAGGTGAACCTTCCCTGAGAGTCTCAGTAGGAGGGATACAGGACAGTATGTCATATATGCCACGATCAGTTCATCAAGTGTCAACCACACTTTAGATATTGACGTACAATGTAAGTTACTATGAATACAAATGATCTCCAAGTTTACATGGTTGATGTTCCAAGGAGAAGGGATAAGTAACTGGTTTAACATTTGGTTTCTACTCCTGTGTCTTCAGATCCACCATCAGAGATATTGGAACTGGAGGACACAGAGGGTAACATTGGTTATACTTTGGGACTTAAGTGCTTCTCTAGAGGGAACCCTCCTCCTTTCTACAGATGGAGTTATGACGTCTCAACCACCAATATAAGAGAAGAACATGTAGATGGGGTGTCTCTGCTCAAAATCTCAGATGCCACAGTGGAAAACATGGGCAATTACACGTGTCATGCTGAAAACAGCCAGGGATCTGTTCAGAAAACAGTGAAGATTACTCTAAAAGGTAATGTAACTTCTGCATGAACAACTCTTAACGAAAATGTTTTATTTCGTTTTTGCTCATCTTTGGTTGGTTTGTGTTGAACCATCAATCCTCAAGTCCATGTGAGCAACTGCCCGCTGATCTTTTTATAGGAATTCTGTAGGAATACATTTAAACATTTAGTGGACTATTAGGGATAGTGATTTAGTGTCAGGTAAGCTTCACTCTCTCTTTCTGATTTTAGTATGTTGTCTAATGGTAGGCCTATCCACCAAAAAACAAAATAGCCTTTCATTTCAGTTAGTATATGTGAGGCTTTTTATAATGAGAAAACTGGCCAACTACGAATAAAGAATGTTGGCTATATTAAGCTGGCCTTAGTTGATCAATTTTAGAAAGATCCTTTAGCGCGCTCCTCGCTTATTGGGGGAGGGTTTAGCTAGGGAGGCGATTGAGCAGTAAAGCTTGACGTTAAGACAACAGCTCTGTGCCGCTTTTTAAACTACGGTACTTAAGGAAAGAGCTCAACTTTGGCAAACGACGGCTCTTTATTTATCAGACAGGCTATAAAGCCAGATTTAAGGGAATGGCTATGAGAGATCCATTTTGGAGTCGGATTATTTACATATTTTTTACTTTGGAACTAATGTCGCTGTTGAATAGTTCAGATTTAAGTAAGTTTGTTCGTGTCATATTTTGCATATCATAGAAGCAAGCGACATCACGGTCGAATCAGCATGGTCTCAGTAGACCTATGTAAACACACTTATCGTTGAGAAATTGAATGGAGAAATTCGTTGAGAACGTTTGTGTTACTTTTACATACATGCTCCAACAGAGTTGAGAGGATTGAGAGAGAAGAAAAGTTGTGCTATTAATAGACCTGGACAATGATTTCGTTAATGCCACTGTGTTAGCTATTCCTATTACTCACAGAGGTTACTAACACCAGCAAACAGGTAGTATAATAATGTGAGCCTTTTTGTAACGGTTCGACGTTTACATTGGTGGGGTTGGTGGTGTACAATCAACCAAAGAATGGGAGAAAATGTAGGGGGTGGGGACAACCTTCCGGAATGAAAATCAGCATTTTACTGTTTGTTTTTTTGTGAGTTAGCGATATTAGATTAGTTTCTCTGAATATTCTAGTATCCTATAATGTGCCCCACAGATCCTCCAGATGTGTCCATCTCTCTACTGAGCCACACTGGTCCAATGGTGGAGGGGAAGAAGTACCAGCTGCAGTGTGAGGTCCGAAATGTTGCTCCTGTCCAGAAAATCACTGTGAGCTGGTACAAAGGAAATGAAACCATAAAGACAGACTCCTATAGTGACCAGAGTATCCTCACCATCATCCCAAGTAGAGAAGACGATGGCGCACTGTACAGATGTGAGGCTCAGCTGAACCTGGGACCAGACGGGCCTCCTAGTGTGACGTCAAATCCCCTCAACATCACTGTCCATTGTAATTATTCAACAGTATATATTATAAACAAGAACAATACATTCATTTTGACCTTTCATTCAACAGTAGTCATATATGCTGTCACATATTCCCATCTCTTTCCCTAGATGAGCCACGCATTAATACCACAAAACTTCCTGCAAAAATACCAGTTTTCCGGGGTTATCCTGAGAAACTAGTGTGTGAAGCGGAAGGTTACCCACAGCCAAAGATCAAGTGGTTGTACAATAAGGAGATTCACGCTATCAAGGCTGGAGGCAACCTTACAGTTACAGAGGGTGGATTCTACAACTGCACAGCCACCAATGATGTTCAAACCACCTTCACTGTGGTCCAGGTGGTTTTAAAAGGTAATGCATCTACTCACATTAACTATGGATTTAACATTGCAGAACTCTGACAATGTTTAGACAATGTTGGAATGCAACCCATCCCATGCTAGTACAACCCTCTGCCGTCTTTTGGCCATTGTCTCTGCATTCGAACTGCTGCTAAGTCTCTGCTTGTAAGCTAGTAATATAGGCTAGGCTCACCAGTCTAGTAGGATAGTCCCTATAGGCTAGTTTAGTTAGTCTCTAGTAGTCGCTAGTAGTAGGCAATAGGTGTCTCAGATCTTGCCTTCTCTACCATTATGAACTGCTGGTTAGAATAGGCTGATGGTTCAGCTCAATGATTTACCGTCATATTGCCAGTTCAAGATGAGTGTTGGCTAATGATCAGCGTTGCATTCTAGTTGTCGAGTAACCTAGCACTCTTTAGAAAATATAATAATTAATGGATTCACTGTGTGTCAGACATTGCCCTCTTATGTCACATATACTGTATAATTTGGGGTTTGGTCATTGAACTATTTTGTTTGTGAAGGAGTCAAATCCTCTGGTCCTGAGCTTTGTCTTGTCTGACCTGAGAATGAGCACAGTGTGGTTGATGGCCGTGATTTGTCTCTCTCATCACAGAGGACTACCTTCCCCTCATAGCTGGCTTTGTAGCCATCACGGTGGTGGTTATCTCTGTCATCTTCGTCTTCATCTACTCCATCTACTACAAGAACACCAAGATGGGGCGCTACAGCCTGAAGGATGCCAAGATCGACAACACCCTGAAAGGAAATGTGGCACAAAATGGCCGGGGGACACCTCTCCCCATGACCAAACTCTCTTAGCCAAATGACTGTTTCTAGGGGGAAGACAATGGGATGCGATTCTTTTCCTTGTCACCATTAACTAAAGAGGCCAAAGGGCTGACTCAGGGCTTGATTCTCGTCGTTGGGGAAGGACTTACTTGCCCTTAAGAATGAACTATTTTGCCCTCCAGCACCATGTTCACCATTTGAGGACGGCCAATGGTGCCTGCTCATGACATCAATAAATGACTACTGGAGAGTATACCATCACCGAAGAAGAATCAGATACAACAAATCTCTCTTTAAAACAATGGCTTTAAAATGTATTTTTTCTTGATGGTATAGAGAGACAGGATCATTATGGTTGCATAATACAAAGGGAATTGTATGTCATCATTAACCTTGATCAGCTAGGCATCTTGATCTTTAAAGCCCATATAGCAGGTTAACCACCACTGTCGATGAATGGGTACATAAAGCACTCAAGATATGTATATTATTCAAGAAATCTCAAAATGGTGTCTCTAAATGGTGTTTAAGACCAGTTTTGTAAGTTTTTTTTGTTAGCATTAGCATATTAGCGCAATTCGGCGATGACGTCACGTTGGGGAGTCGTGGAGGAGAGTAGCCTCAGTCTAGTACTAGAACTATGGCAATTGACTGGGATGAGGAAGAGGTGGCAATAACCACTAAAATGTACGATGGCCCGCAGCCGTATAATATCGAACCAAATAGACGAGAGAGGTCAAATGAGGAATTGCCTAGACCTGATGGCCGCCAAAGCCAATTAAATGGATGGTCCGAGGAGAATGAGTGTAGAGTTGGTGAAGTGTCCTGCTGAGTTAGCAACGGCAACGCAGCAAGGAGCGCTGGAGCTTGTCTACGGACAGCAGTACATATAATAACGACACATTGTTTTACTGTCAGTGAATAGCACCGAGTGAAAGTCAACGTTTCTTTATATCTACAGTAGTGACAGTTATCATGTCGTTAGTTCAGATAAGTAGCTCTTATCTAGATCTAGAAGGCATCATGCTAGCTATGGGCTAATTTACTAGTGCCACCTGTGAAATTCTCCCCTCCAAGTCAATCCCTAATTAAATCTTTTCCCCGACGTTGTAAACACATTTCCGATTAGATATTCCACGTTTTGAGTTCCGTAATAGTCACGTTCTATCGGGAAAGGGGAAACTAAATCAATAAACTAAATCAAACACACACAGTTATGAAAGCCGTTTGATGATCACTCGTGATCCAAACACTAGCCATGGCGCGCTATCTAGCTAGATATGACTAGCTTTTGGACATAGCTACTTAAAAACAATTTTGTTTTGGTTCATATTCATGAGTCACGAAATGTGCTTTCCTAATGTCATCGTATCTTAAAAGCTCCGTGTACCCCGTCCACACTACTACGCGTATACCCGGCGTTTTCAAATGTCTCCGGCTAGGGGAGCGTATTCGAAAAGCTCCGTTTTCAGTGTCCGAATTCTCCGTATTAGTGTGGCCGGGAAGTGCAAACGGAGACATATGTATGCGTTTCTAAATTTACCCGGGTTAGTGTGGACGGGGCCTCAGACTTTTCTAATGTCACACTGATTATGACTGTAGTTGGGGGGTTCATGTTATGGGGCTAGCTAACGTGCTCTGCAGCTTGTAAACATTAGCCTGAGGCTTACCGTTGCCAGCTCTCGCTTGCGGCGGGCGGCACCGAGCTTTTCAGTGCTTCTCGGTCTCGGGCCAGGGCAGACAGAGAGTGTGTCACCCCCCACAAACACAGTAGTTTACAATTGTTCCTACCTATACATATGTCTATCTAGCTTTATCTCTATATCTATATATGTAGGCTAGTACTAGTAGCTATTTATTTATCTAGTGCTAGCTAGCTATGCTATGCTATCTGGCTGTCTGACTATCTATTTCTCTCTCTATATATATATATATCTATCTATCTATGCTATCTATATATCTATCTCTTGATCTTTATATCTATGCTAATTATATATTCTATCTATGTATTTATCTATAAACTATCTACTGCTGAACACTCTTTCATTAATCTCTCTCGTTGATTTCAATGGGGCTTTGGTCTATCGTCTCCCCAACGTGACGTCATGCAATGCATTGTGGGGGAAAGAAGAATCATTGCAAAAAAGTACCTACTTTTTCGTATTATATTACGTTTTGTGACACCCAACAACATCAAATACAATAGATAACAGTTAAAATGTTTATAACCAACATGTTAATAGCGCAAATTCGTTTGAAAAATCAACCTGCTATATGGGCTTTAAATGATGTACGTGGACAAATTGATTTAAAAGGTGATAATCACACTGTCAAGATCTATTGTCTTTAGAGGTATTTGGACTCAATGTTAGCTCTCAGTGGCCAAGAAGCTCTCCTGATTGATTGATGTCTGATGGCCACATACCCTTGTTAATAATGCATAGACATGACCCCCCAAACCCACACTGGGGCGCCCCAAACCCACCCACCCCATCTATATCCATTGCTTGCTTTATTGTAGAGCAAATAGCTTGTCAGTAGCTTCCTCTCTGTGGATTGGCCACCAGTTTACACTACTACACTACTACTACTGACACACAGTTTGTTTATAGTTTGTAGATTACCACTGTTATGCTTGACTGCAAGTATGACTGTGTGGTGTGTGTGTGTGTCTAAGAAGGTGTCTGACAACTGCAAGCCCAGTGAAACAAGATGTTATAATTGTTTATTTTAATGTACAGGTAGCATAACAATGTTTATTTATTTGAATATAGATATTTAGTTGTAAGAGTTTTAGCGTAAATGGCACTTGGACTGCATGGGGACAGTTGCAAGATTGATAAGAATAGGGGAAACGGTCCTGTGCCTGGATCTTAATTTTTGCTACATTATGTGTATTAAAATCCCGGTATGTTGTTTAAAAGTGCATGTGCAGTATTATTTGGAAGAACATGCATACTTACACGAAGAACAGTAAACTTACCACAGATGACTCTCTGGATGGACCTCTTAACAGTTTGGCGCTGTGAGATGTGGGAAATAAATAGCTGCTTAGTATTTAGGTCATCGGTTGTGTAGTGTGAGGTTGGGTTGTTAACACCGTTGTCAACCTGACATTAAACTGGCATAGACTAGATGACGTCTGTTAATATATTTAAACTGTAGATTACATTTTTAAGTGTAGGATGACTAGGGGTGCAAGGAAGAGTGAATGTGCAGGTACCAACTGGATGAGGGGAGATCAAGTCACTGATCCGTGCAGCAAGGACGGCACTGTGGCAAAAAGCAATGGGATCATAGCTGGAAAGGGAGGAGGATTCATCGGGCGCACAGTAGTGTTAGGGGACAGGTGGTGGTATCGGGGTGTCGGAGACAGGGGGAGAAAGAGTGGGACTGACTACCCAAGGCCTAGCTTGGAGTGCCATTTTGTTGACTGAAAAACCCCAAATTGCAATATCTTCATGGGGCCCAAGAGAGGAAGCAGTATGACAGATTACATTTTGCACAACATGACTGAATGCAACATTGAGGGTTTTAGGAAAGCATGGTGCATGATTGTATAAGGGGTTCAGGGTGAAGCAGACTGTGGAGCAAGTGTTGATGCATTGTAAGGTGTATGAGACAGGGAAGGTCGAAGGTGATACGCAAAGGATTGTGGCTCAGAATAGCCAGAAAAGCATGCCAGCTTGCATAGTGCAAAATGCGACCTGATGCAGTAGGACACAATGGTATAGCCTACTCTATTTGACACACTGGCTGTTTATCAATCCGAAGAAGGCTGCGTTCTTCAGAAAAACGTTCTTGCCACGCATCTTGCGAGAACGGTCTTTGCAAGACCGCGACTACGGAGAACGATATGAGATGCGTGTGTTCTTGCAATTACTTCTGGGAAATCAGATGCGTTCTCGTTGACCAAGTAACATCCATATAAGTAGGGTTGCCGCAACCCCCATTTTGGACTGATTCGCTGGACCTTCATGACCCCTCCCATATCCAAATAAGGTCGTCTGGGCGTCTACAGCTCCCATGTGTTCCCAGGTTTAGTTTTCACTTTAGAAAAGTAGCCTAGCAGATCACATCATCAACTAAATACATTTCCTGCTATCTACTTTTGCTTTGACTGGATTGCGTAAACGTGTATGATGGTTAACGGGATATTAGGATTGTTCAGTTGGATAATTGTGGTAACAGGTAGGAATCGGCTTTTCTCGTGTTGGACTCGAAATTGAAAGTAGGCTAGGCCAGCAAGAAAAGCAAATTGATTGTAATTTAAAATCGACTCATACCGACCAAACATGTAGACCTACAGTTTAAGAGAAATGTTACAGGGTGGGGTTTTCCCAGGCCCATTGAGCATGAGCAACGCAATGATTTAATTCCCTATTTTCCTCTTTTCCTCCAGGTTGTTTCGTTAATTTCGTTAATAGTTGGCTACCAATCAGGAAAACATGCTCAAATTATGTATGTTCGTATCCGTCCGTTACGCAGTCGTCTCGAGATGATCCTACTTTAAAGCCATTTTATGTGATTGTCCGTAGGTTCATGTTAGTGTAGTGTGGTCCAATGGCAAGCGAAAGTGTATGTTACGCTTCCTTAAAATAGCTTGTAAAATGTAATACAAAGGAGCAGACTTGATTAAAGGTATTATCTGTTGATTAAAACGAGAGACAACAGAACACTTAGACCAGTTTTTTCTCATATGTATTTTCAACTTTGATCTACAGGTGGACTTACACAGACTGTCTCTCATCTGGAGATGAACCCTTCCAGATTGGTGGTGAGGTATAGAGACTCAGTTTCAGTCAACTGCAGTACATCGGTTGCAGACCTTGACAGCATGGGCTGGGAAGCTTCTCAGGGAGGCACAGGCTTGGTTGAAGACGTCAGATGGGTCATGTGGACAGTAGAGAGCTTGGAAGACTGGAATGGAAGTCCAAGGTGCTTCATCAATCTCAAGAATGGAGATCAGCATATGGAGATACTTGGGGTCACTCTATACCGTGAGTATTTTCTGGCCATAGTCAGAAACCGGGGACCACAGTCCCTTGTGTAACAGAAAGGGAACAAATGTGCCCTGACGTGCATACTCTATCTGTAGTAAGGTTATTGTCCAATTTCACAGGAGAGGGGTTTGATTGGTGTAATACAAAATGTGTATTGTGCACCCAATGTTACATGCCCAATTCTGGTCTAGTAATGTTTCTTTGTGACTCAAATGTACTTACAGAACTTCCAGACATTGTGTCCATCTCTCCTCTGAACCACACTGGACCAATGGTGGAAGGGACAGAGTACCAGCTGCAGTGTGACGTCCTCAATGTTGCTCCTGTCCAGAACCTCACTGTGACCTGGTACAGAGGAAATGAAACCATAAAGACAGACTCTTATAGTGACCAGAGTAACCTCACCACCCCAGTGAATGAGTCATATATCCTCACCATCACCCCAAGTAGAGAAGATGACGGAGCACTGTACAGATGTGAGGTTCAACTCAACCTGGGACCAGAGGGACCACATCCTTCTCCTGTTAAGACATCAGAACATCATCATATGTCAGTGCACTGTGAGTATTTCATAATCCTAATGTTTCAGTTCATGTTGACAATGGCTTCTTCCATGTTAACTTTATCGTCATATGAGTAAAACTAAATATTTACACTTGCCCCCCTAGACCCACCAGTCTTCCTCAGTATCAGCCCCAAGACCTTTGAACTTGGAAACGGGGATGAAGTCACTTTTAACTGCACTGCCACAGGAAACCCTGCCCCCGTGTACAACTGGCAGACCCCACAACCCCAGGAAGATATGGGGGAGAAACCTCATTTGACCTCCTCCTCACTACTCCCAGGAACCTACACTTGCACTGCCTCTAATGCTATAGGCAAACAAACCAAGTTGTTCATCATCAAGCGCAAAGGTAAGGAAGGGACAGTTTCATTCACTTTACAAGATGGTCTGCCTTAGTCCCCCTCCCCCTCAGTAGTATTACTAGCAGTACTATTCTAATCACACGTGGCTCCTGTTTTTGTTTGTTTTGTCAGGTAGTAGCTCTGGGACCACTGCTGGAATTGTGATGGCTTTGCTGGCTCTTGTTGCTATAGTGTCTGTGTGCATGGTGTATCAAAAACAGAGAAGCACTCTGGTTACTGGCACTGGTATTGCAGGGCCACGACCTTATCCAAGGCTAAGGCAGACTGGTACATAACCCTCATTAACTACACCCCTTTTCCCTACAGAGGATCGCACAACATTCTGGGCTATTATTGGATCATTCTTGGGCCTGGCACTGGTGATCACCATTGTATATACAGTCTTCAAAATGAAAGCGGGTCCAGATTCTATCATATGAACATCTCTCTGTCTGGAGAGTTGAGGAATGCCTCATCAAAGACTAGGAATCCAAATAATGCAAGTATTTTTTTATGTGACGCTAGCTTTAACCCTGCACTAATCTTTGAAATTTAACATTTATTGTTAAAGGTGGGGCCGGTAGTGTTGTTGAGACACTATTTTTGTGATATCTGTGTGCTGAAAAAAATTATCACATCCTGATAGCAACTAATAAATCTAAAGGTTTGAGAGTAACATTTAAATACAACTGATATCTGTGGGTGTTGCAGGACTGTAATAAACACAACCAATCATTTAGTTTGGACCAAACTTAATGATTGCAGGGTTTTGGACCAATTGCAATGATTTTTTGGGGGGAGTGGTTTTGAAGGGAGGGGGTGGGATATTTTAGTAGTTTGAATTATCTCAAATTCAAACCAAAATTGCTAAATTTGCTAAACATACCAATCCTACCTTTTTTATATCTGTGTTCTTTGTGCCAGATAAGTGAGTTGACAGTTCAGTTGCTTTTTCCCAGGCAATGTTTTTAGTGTTCAATTTCTCTAATCTCAAACCAACTAATCTCAAACACTGAGGGTGCGTTTCCACTGCATAGTAAAGGCATAACAGGACCTGACTACTTGCCTTTTTGGTTTCCATCAGGCAGATCTGGTACTTTTTTTGTGTGTGTTTTTTTGTTATTTTGTGTTCTTCTGGACCACCTCCCATAGAGGATCCAAGCGGGCTAAGGCAATATCGAACAGTGATGTGAAAATACTGCAGACTGCTGGTTGATCATAGAAATTGCAACATGGGACATGGAAAAAAGGCTAAGCTACTATCGCTGCATTTTTTTTAAATTAATTGGACTACCCAATTAAATGGCAACCAACAAAACCATGCCATAGTCAATTGAGGAGGTGCAGGTATTGCTCTGTTTGGTTGCCAACAAAAATGATCCAATGAGATCTAGCACATTTAAGACAACTTCACAGCAGTTTCATGATGCATCGCTATGACAACCAGGTACATGGGGGGGGGGTACTATCTGCAGTGGAAAACTAAGTACCTGGTACCAAAAGCAAATCAAGTTGAGCCGGTACCAGACTGAAAAGGGGCTTAATTTACATTTCACCATGAAACCTCTGCTAAATCCATAGATTTTTAGAGGGCATAGGAATATGAATAATAATGTGTGGTGGTTTACCGCCCATACTTGAATATTTCAAACTTTAAGTAAATGTTCTTGCGCATGTTGGCATGTTGGATGCATGATTTTTAACCCTATCCACTATATGTACTGGACATGGGTAGGGAAGCTCTATGGGTGTGATTTTTGAAATATAATTTAAATGTGTGAAAATACCATATTGATGCTCAAGGATTATTAGGGATGCATTATGCTATACACTAGGTGTGCTTGTCTGTTGTTGTAACCCATGACATGCATTATCTTTTAAAACTGTCTTTTTAACTAAACTTTATTTTGTCTATTGTCTCATGTAATTATGTGGTTTTTACTCCTTGTTTTTATTTTTGTTTTTGTTTATTTTTCATATTTGTATGTTCAAAGTTTCAAGTTCTTCAGAACAACTGGTGCAAATATAAATGTATTTTTCTATGTACATCAAACAGCATATTCTGTTCAATTTCAGTCAACTATCAAGCCAGTCATGTATGTTTAGAAGGAAAATGCAAATTGAGTAAATAAGTACATTTTAGTGTGCCATGTTCTGCTGTCTTTTGTAGGTCTTGTTGGACCTTTCTCTCATTGTCTATCCAGCTTACATCACCCAGCCCCAACACTGCCATACTAATCAGTACAGAACAAAGTGAATGTAAAGTAAACCATGAAAGTCCATTTGTTTTCCTGTCTATGGTGGCCCCTATAATGACCTCCTTTTCTAAACTTGTTTTGTAATTTGTTGTCTGTGTTCATTTATTTCCAAATGGGAGATTTGGGGAGTTGGTTGGTTGGTTATCATAAAAACTGTGCTGGCTGTGTTGCTATAACAACCTGGCAGTAAAAATATTCAGGGCAGCTTGCCAGCACAGTGCTGAAAAATGTCTAATAGACGGTCATTTTAGCCAGAGGAACACACTGGGGGAAAAGATGGAGGTGGAGGGTACTGACGCTGTACAACAGGGATCTACAGCTGTGTTTCCTATGTACCAGAATGAGCATAACAGTACCAAGTCATGTTTCCCTGTGGCTGCTATAGGCTTACATTCTTCTAACAGTATGAGGCCTGCAGACTTCATGCCGGACAAACATAATCTAGCTTTTACAAAAACAAGCTTGCAAGAAAAAAAGTTAAGAGTTCTCATTGCAACATCATTCCACAATAGATCATTGTGAACAGAACAGTCTAATTAATGAATGTTAATGTGAAAAAATGAAATGCCCCTTAGTCTTGCAAAAAAACGTTGGCGGTTCAATTGTTATGAGCTACATTAAATATGAATTTAGTTGTTAAAATAACTTTACTGACTTGATTGTGTAGGCTAAAGGTGGCAGTTACCTTCAGAGTGGCATATGAATACTGTCAATATCCAGCCCCCTCCTGTTAACTCCCCCTCGGGGCCCTTAAGCCGAAAGAAGGAATGAGGATTCAATCGGTGAGGGAGGGCTTTTGTTGGACCACTTTAGGGTTGCCTAGCAGGACACAAAGAATTCCACTGGCTTTTCAACTTGGACAATTGTGGACCTAAAAAATAAAGTCTAACGATGGAAAACAACTTTCTGAAATGGATCCTAACATTTTGCATGTTCTATGCGGGTAAGATGTTTCTAGATGTTTCTACCGATTGGCTAGTGAAATTACGTAATAGGTTTATTCCTCGATCACAAACGCACAAACGTGTGTGTGTCGGGTTAGCGTAATTATAAGCCTGCATAACCTTTAAAACTGAAAAGGGATGCGCTGCCTAATAATTCATTTTCATTCGGCGTGACTTGCGCTACCAGCACCATGATGACTATAGCGATTCCAATAGGCTAATGATGTCCAGACGAAACACCTACACCTGTTGCCTAATTTGAACAGTATCCATCATTTGTTTATAGTTTGTAAATACAACACAACTCATCGAAGGAATCAGGTTTTGATATGTATGAGTATGTTGATCATAATACTTCGGTCCATGTCTCAGTGTCTGGTGAGGGGTGCTCTCTGGAGATAAAGCCATCCAGGGTGGTGGTGAGGTTTGGAGAGCCTGTATCAGTAACCTGTGAAGCCTCTCGTCCAGTACGTGTTCTGGGCTGGGAGTCAGCCATCGGTGCAGCACATACCCAGCAAGACCTTGCTGTCCATTGGCGGGTAGACAGTCTGATTGATTGGATTGAAGAGCCCATTTGCTATGGAGTCTTCTTCACTGCTCCCAGACAGTGTGAGGAAAAGCTCAACCTCATCCTCTACAGTGAGTCAACAATGCCTTAACAAATGTTGGTATGTAGTTGGGACTGTAATTTCCAAAAGTAGCAAATGTATTCAGTGCTACGCACATGCATGCATATAAAGCTTGACACATTATCTATCTTCCTCAGAGACCCCAGACAGTGTCTCCATCAGCTCTGTGAACACCACTGGGCCTATGTTAGAGGGGAAAGAGTACCAGCTGCTCTGCGAAGTCCAGAACATTGCTCCTGTTCAGTACCTCACCCTACGGTGGTACAGAGGGCAGACTGAAGTTTATACCCACTCATTTTCGGACCTCACTCCTACCTCACCTGTTCAAGTATCATCTATTCTCTTGGTTACACCCAGTGTCATTGATGATGGAACTCAGTACAGGTGTGTGGCAGAACTGGACCTGGGACCTGAGGGGCCACAAACTCCCCCAACTGTGACATCAGAACCTCTCAACTTTTCTGTGCTTTGTGAGTCTGTTGGTGACATTTTATATGTTGTTGTTGTCACCATTCATATTTCCCACATAGATAGGGTTTCATGTGCTCCCATACTTTCTCCGTAGACACCCCAGCCTTCATCAATCCCAAGCCTGAGACCTTTGTCCTTGGAGAGGGCAATGAAGTCACTTTTAACTGCACTGCCATGGGAAACCCTGCCCCTGTGTACAACTGGCAGACCTCACAACCCCAGGAAAATATGGGGGATCAACCTCTCTTTACCTCCTCCTCAGTACTCCCAGGGACCTACACTTGCACTGCCTCTAATAAACTGGGCAAGAGGAGTAAGCAGTTCATCGTGACGACAAAGTCTAACGGTAGGACAACACAGCGAAGTGCAACAGGATTTGAATTCTGAACACATTTAGCAGATTTCTTTAAGCCTTGGTCTTGTTTTGATCTGCTTAGGTATTTAATGCGAGTGATCTTTGAAGGGTGCAAAAACACAGATTGACGGCATCATCAATGTAAGTTAGGTCGGGTAGGTCCATGGAACTTTGCCTGAATAACTTTAGGGATTTGAGTGTAAACAGATTTAATTTTTCCTGCTTACTGTCCCCTCACAGCTGTGAACGTCCATCTGCCAGACCATCTCATGGAGACAGAGATCAACTTCACATTTAAAGGGCTCATTCAATAGTTTGTCTTAATGTATGATAGTTGAATATTGCAGTTATTACAATGTTATATGTAGTGTGTGGTCCCTCTCACCTCAATGTTCGACTCAAGTAGTAGTGCATAGTCATTTTAGGCACTTGTCAAATAATATCATAACCTATTTTGCTTACTGAATAATACTAATAAAATGGCGGCTATAAACATTTCTTGTTATACTGTAATGACCATTTCAACTCTTGATTTGAACACAAATGTCCCTGTTGCTATCTGGTAAATATGGCACGTCGAGAGTGTCAGGAGACGGATTTTACTTTCCTTTGGAATCTTTTATTCTGACAAATGTTTATGCACCTTTAAATTGAATGCGATAAGCCAATCAAATTAAAAGAAGAAGAAACGTCGAGTAGTACGTACACCGTGATTTTACGTAGTGACGTAATGGGAAAACTTGAAACGTTTCCTGTGTTGTGTTTTGCGTTAGAGCTAAATGGTTAGCTGCCCACCAGTTAACTGCTCACTTTTGTCCATGAGAAGGAAAGGACTGTAACCTATTCATTTCGGCTTGCATACGATATTACTATCGATAGGTCGATACCATTTGGTATCTTAATCTGTAACTATCTGTAAAGTGTGACTTTTAGACTGGTGAAAAGGAGCTAGGTATTTTGGCCACCATGTCGAGAATTGACTACAGCGCATGGGACCACATTGAGGTCTCCGATGATGAAGATGATACTCATCCCAACATCGATACGCCCAGCCTTTTTAGATGGCGACACCAGGTAACGTTAGGTAGTAATATTGACTACAGATTACTGTAAAGTTAAAAATCAAACCTCCTCCAGACCATCCTAGCGATCTAGCTAGCTAGCTATAAATGAGATTACGGCGCTTAGATTAGCTTGTTACTAGCGTTCTAGAACCATCTAGCTAGCCGACTAGCGAGCTAGCTACTCTTATCGATTGTACTATGAACTTGCATATGATATGTTGTCAGTTATTAATAAGGCTTGCTAAAAAAATATATCCATCACTAGCTACTTAATTATACATTTGGCGATAGCTTGATTCCACTATCAAATTATAACGCTATATTCATGTGAGATGTTATTTCTTCCTTTTGCTACAGGCGCGTGTTGACAGAATGGACCAGTTTCAGGCGAAGGGTGAGGAGATGCAGAAAGGTCTGACTGATTGCAAACGCAAGCTGGCAGACGCACAGAAGAAGATGAAGGATATGTCCATCTCGGCTACAGATGATGCCAAAGCTGATCTGAGCAAG
This sequence comes from Mallotus villosus, assembly GCA_903064625.1. Classification (NCBI taxonomy): domain Eukaryota; kingdom Metazoa; phylum Chordata; class Actinopteri; order Osmeriformes; family Salangidae; genus Mallotus; species Mallotus villosus. The sequence continues at coordinate 41,645 of CAEFZP010003487.1, read as the reverse complement.
GCACAGGCAGAGGAGAAGAAGCTGAAGAAGGAAGAGAGGGACTGGGAAAAGAAAGTGGAGGAGTATCGGCAAGAAGAGAAGAAAATGCCATGGAACGTGGACACACTTTGCAAGGAGGGCTTTAGCAAGGCGAGGCTTGATTCCGATTCCTGATGCTCATTCTGTACAATTCTGGTGATCGATGATCATTTGTGATACCCTGTGATACCCCAGTATTTAACTGTCTGTTGCTCACTCCTTATGTGTACCCTCAGAGCATTGTCAATTCTAAACCTGACATATCAGAGGAGACAGAGGAGCAGAAAGAACAGAAGCACAAGACATTTGTGGAGAAGTATGAAAAAGAGATCAAACACTTTGGTGAGAATCACTACCCCATGTCCCTGTTTTTTATTTAGTTATTTTTGGGGTGTTGGGATGGGTGTCAATGTTTTTTTTCTTCTTTTCCAGGTATGTTGCGACGCTGGGATGACAGCCAGAAGTACCTGTCAGACAACTCTCACTTGGTGTGTGAGGAAACTGCAAACTACCTGGTCATAAGGTGCATTGACCTGGAGGTTGAAGAGGTAAGGACTACACTGTACAATGCTCCTCAGTGACGGAATGAAATCCACAATCAAACTATTTCTGTGCGTTTCTTTGGCTTGAGTGATTTGTGTGTTTCATTAGGCAAGGCTCTCTGTTGTCTATTTTCCACCTGCAGAAACATGCCTTGATGGAGCAAGTGGCCCACCAGACCATAGTCATGCAGTTTATCCTGGAACTTGCAAAAAGTCTCAAGGTGGACCCCCGTGGTTGCTTCCGCCAGTTCTTTGAGAAAATAAAGGTGTGTGTCAGCAAAGTTCTCTATGTGCATTCTCAATGATATCTGACTAAAGTGCATATGAGATGTTTTTGTACACTCTTCAAAAGGTATAACCAAATTGCAATGTTTCAGACCGCAGACCAACAGTATCAGGATGCTTTCAATGATGAGTTGGAGTCATTTAAGGCGCGGGTTCGTGTTAGAGGGAAAATTCGCATTGAGAAGGCTCTGAAGGAGTATGAGGAGGAGGAGAGGCAGAAACGCCTTGGGCCTGGAGGAATAGACCCTGTAGAGGTGTATGAGACCCTGCCCGAGGTAAGTGCACCGCTGCCCTCAGGTTTACCAGAACCATTCGGCCCCATTCATTCACACTGCATTTGGGTTCTGAGCAAAGGGTAGATATAAGAGACTCCACTCTACTTGCAGGAGATGAAGAAATGCTTTGATGACAAGGACATTTCGATGTTGCAGACTGTTATCAGCAAAATGGACCCAACGGTAAGATACAAAGGGGAGGAAGAATGCAGTATTTATAATCCTCAGTTCAGGCCAATTATAGGCATATAACACGTACCTATAAAACATGTTTAAAGAATAGAAGCATTCGAAGATGGTTGTCATTCTTACCAAACAACATTCTAAGTGGTATTCATTATGTGATTCCCAATGTTAAGGAGGCAAAGGCCCACATGAAGAGATGCATAGACTCTGGGCTCTGGGTCCCAAACTCGAGGACAGATGATGGAGATGACAAGGAAGAAGAGGGTACTTATGAGGAGGTGAAACAGGATGTGGAAGAAGACAAGACAGAATGACCAACTGTGACTTAATGATCATGTTACATTGACTATTTTCAATATAACATTGTATGTACTCACCCAAACTATTGCTAACGCTACACCCAATGTTTCTCATTTGTGGTTTGAGCTTTGAAACAATGCAACTTCTTCCTGTTTACTCTCCTCAAGCTAAATGATTAAAAATAGTTCTACAATATTGCAGTCATACATCACTTGCTTTCTTTCTTTGCTTTATTCTTGTTTGGGCTTGAGTAAAGACACATTTATATGCTTGTTTCAACACACTCAATTTTTATTTTGTTTGTATAGCCCTTTTTACAATCAGTGTCGCAGAGGGCTTCACATATGCTCATAGAGCTGTGCCCAAAACCCTTATTCTGTGTGTGAGTCTATCATGTTTATGTTTTGGTTGTAGTTATCAGAGATATGTAATGAATTATTCTGTTCTGATACTTTAACCCGGGTTATGCATGTGTAGAACAAGGAAATGTGTGAGCTACTTGTCCAGATATCACAATGCCTAATAAACAGTATCCTGAAAACTGTCTTTTGTAACATAAATTCAATGCTGAACTTTTTCATGAAAGGGTTACAGCTATCAGTGGTAAATGTGAAGGTTAAACGTCGTTCTGCCTTTTATTGGACCACTAGGTGTCACCTTTCATCATTTTGACAAGTTTAATTAATTCATATTTGTAAGTAGGCTACGTGTATTTTACTTAAAGATTGTAAGTTGCATAGGAAGGCATGCACATACTGTATATTGTAGATTTTCATTGCAGTTCGCACTTGGCCTTTAAATAGCATAGGCATGGTTTAATAAGGGGAGTGGCCCAAGCTTGAAAACAGTTTTCCTCATACAGTACGCCACTGGACTGCGTAGGCGTGGTGGAAACCACCGTTAGTAAGACAGTGGATATCGTTTCTTGTTACAGCTTTGTTTGGTATTTCATATCAGAATTTAAACATCTAAATGGTAAGACACTTACGAATACACATTTGAAAGACATACTATCGCTATCTTTGGCAGGATTTAATGCTTTCCTATGAGCTAAACTCATAGGAAATACAGGACTTAGTTTATTTAATGTCAGCAATACTCCTAAACTCCTAATTTAGTAAACTTGTATCCAAACTGATCCGCCAAACGTTAAAATATTGTTTACAATCACTTGTTCTACAGCACGGGTTCTACAGCTGTGTTTACCTACAAGCTTAATACCCGGAAGGCCTTGTTATAATATGTATCTGGAAGCATATGCATAGCACAACTGTATAAAGAAGGCATAGCTTGACGGGGAAGACAATAATTGAGTGTTCAACGTAATTTATCAGGTGTTGTCGAAATTATCATTCCTTTCATTAATTGAATACAAACCAAAACAATTGTCTATCAGAATTATTGTGTGTTGCCATCAGGAAGGAAAATATACATCGCTAACTTCCTTTACTTGAAAATTCCACCTTCCACCTGTAGGATCACAAGTACTAATGAATCAAATGCTTCCAGTCTTGTGTCCTTGTGCTGTCATAGTGATAAATTGCCATAATGTATCGGCGTGGGCGCTTCAAGAATACCAAGGCATCGGACTCCACTGGCCATTGTGAGCCCCCTCGGAGTCGAGGTATCCATGTCTACCTCTTCTGGACCAAGGAAGGCGCGCGTTATCTGTCCCACACAGACTGCGAGGTCACAGCTGAGGATCTGTGCATCTCTGCAGCCCAGGCTGTTGGTGAGAATTGTTGTGGAAAACCAGTGTTGTGCTGTATGTAAAAATGTAACCAGGGTTCGAATTACGGGGGGGTGATTGGGGGGGTTTGACCCCCTTGATTAAGACTTGGACGGTAGACCCCCCCCCAAAAGAGGTAAAAACAACAGGTTGGGGGGTCGATCAATTGATATCGTTCTTACCTCTAATTGTATTACTTTACGCTGAAGTTGCCCCCCCCCCTTTTTTCATTGTATAATTCGCTGAATGTAACCAAAGAGGATCTTGGCTTTATGAAAAATCTTCATTTATTTGTGTTATATTCTCCAATGGGAATTGCTGGTAATGTCTGTTGTGAGCCTCTTTCACAACTGTAACCTTAAACCAAACTGTCCTCCTGCCCAATAGGGATCACTCCATTGTGTCATGCTCTGTTTGCCCTGTATGATCCCACATCCCTCTGCTGGTTTAGCCCAAACCACATCTTTAACCCAGAGGAAACCTCGGGCCTTGTGCTTCACTATCGTATGAGGTTAGTGTTTGTAAGGGGTCCAAACTGTATTAAGAGTCTGTACAATCATTTATCCCATGGTGCCCATAACAATGCTTGAAAGGAAATTCTCTTCCGTAGATTTTATTTTAGGAACTGGCATGGGCTTAGTGAGCAGGAACCTACGGTGCAGCGCTATGCCCCGCGGTCAGGTGAGCAGGGCTGCACATCTCTGCTTGAAATGACCTCCCTGGAATATCTGTTCGCTCAGGTGTGTTCATTTGATTTCATACAGAGCCTAAGTGTTGTGCTGTGTCAGTCTCAAGACTACAAACAAACTACAGACTGAGTGACTCGAGAAACCTTTCTGGAGAGAGATTGGGAGACTCAAGGATGTTGGGTTGTCGGTACTGTGATTCTCATGACAAGCTGGTTCTGGATCTCCAAGGGTTGGGTTGTGGTTTTGGTGTGGTTCACATTAGTTAGGGATATCAGATGGCTGAGTGGTTAGGGAATCGGGCTATTAATCAGAAGGTTGCCAGTTCGATTCTCCCAGCCATGCCAAATGACGTTGTGTCCTTGGGTAAGGCACTTCACCCTATTTGTCTCGGAGAGAATGTCCCTGTACTTACTGTAAGTCACTCTGGATAAGAGCGTCTGCTAAATGACTAAATGTAAATGTGGTTGCAACCCTATGACATATACCCACTTGACTCCAATTCTTACTTGTTGCACAGACTTACAATCTGCCATCTGTTTTATTTGCTGCAGGCAAAGTATGATTTTGTGAATGATGTAGCTCCAATGGAGGAGGCCAAGGGAGAGGAGGAACTGAGTCGTTTTAAGAATGAGAGTTTGGGGATGGCTGTGCTTCAACTCTCTCATCAGGCTCTGCAAACAGACTCAACCTTACAAGAGGTGACCAAGTCTATCAGGTAATGACTGACTTGTATGTGGAAATATCAGTGTGGCTTCAAGCAGGTCCTTTTACTGGTAGCAAGCTTTACATTATTGAGTACAATTCATTGGAAATATAGTAGCCTTCATTTGAATTCATTTGCCCCACAGCTTCCTGCAGTGCATTCCAAGATCCTTCTCCAGACATATTGCCAAGGACAACTTCCTGACCAAGATCCGTATCCACCATGTGTTCTCTGACTTTGTGAGAACGTTCCAGAAGCACACTGTTGGCATTGGCCGGCTAGGCTCTCAGGAGGTCATGTATAAGTACATCTCCACACTGGAGTATCTGGCACCTCGCTTTGGCACAGAGACCTTTGCTGTGTCCCACCTGGAGCTGCGTGAGGACGATGATGGGAGTGGCTCATACCTCAACTCCAACCATGCGCAGGGTGCCACTCCAGACAGCTTTCGTGCTGACGTCACGCATGACATCATGGTGTCTGGTTGTAAGGGAATTCAGTGGAGGAAGGCTTCAGTGCAAAAGGTTTGTGTCTGTGTGAGAGTGAGAACGTGTCTTGAGACTGTCTTGGCTTTTTGTGTGTTTTTTGAATACGTGTTCTACCTCGTGTTTCTCTAATAGGCACAGGCCAACAGTTACCTTGGGATTGACTACTCGGAGAACAGAAAGAAAATGAAGCCGCAGCCATGCCAACAGGACGCCAGCTCTCTCGATAAATGGACCTTTTTCTGTGACTTCCCTGAGATCTCCCATGTTGCCATCACCGGAAACTGCATCTGCATCAGCAAACAAGACAACCACTCCATGGTCAGAGCACCTGCTACATCGTTTGTCAAGTACCTTGCAATCCACTCCCTTTACTCTCGACGTCCCTTTAGACTTAGACTGACAGTATCCCCATTGCCATGGTGTGTGTCTATGCACGTGTGTGACATAGCATTGACATCCTGTACGTTTTGTGAACGGGGGAGATCTGCCTGTGACACGTGGTACTGTATGGAAGTGGGAGGCGTGGAGGTTCTAACGGTGGTATGCGTGTTTGTATATGAGGACGTAGGAGGTGCAGATGAAGACTAGCCAGGAGGCTCGCTCCCTCGTCTCCCTCCTGGATGGGTACTTCCGCCTGACGGCCGACGCCCACCACTACCTATGTCATGAGGTGGCTCCACCCAGAGTGGTGCTGAACGCCACGAATGGCATCCATGGACCTATGCAGTGAGTCTTCCTCCCGGTCTTTCTTTCCCTCGGTTCATGTCGTCTGTTTTTTCACTCGCTCACTGTGCTTTTTTCAGCGATGACTTTGTGCTGATGAGGCTAAGGAAGGAGGCGGTGGAAGAGGGACCCTTCCTGGTGCGCTGGAGTGTTGTCGACTATCATTGCATTATACTGGTTGTTCTCAACAGGAGTCAGGTCAGTTTTAAAGTGCACTCGTACTGTCAGGACCGTGATTTAAGTGTGGGGGGAAAACTCGCGGGATTTGGATGAGACTGTATTTGTGTCTTTTTCCTTGGCATCACACAGAACGGTGAAGGTTCCATCCACAAACAGTTCCGGATTCACCAGAAGGGCAATGTGTTTTCTCTGGAGGGCTGGGACAGGGAGTTCTCCTGTGTGAAGGAGCTTACAGACAGCTTGAAGACATACGTACTGAAGTCAGGCACAGACAATTTCTCGGTCAAGAAATCCTGTCCACCCCGGCCTGGAGGTTGGCTTTCTGTGTGGCTGAAATGCTTGTGTACTTTGTGTGATAGTTGTTCCTCTTAATGTCAGTGTTCTGCTGTTTTCTGGTTAGCCTGTGTTGAAATGAAGGTGTGTGTGTGTGTGTTGTAGACTTGTCCAATCTGTTAGTGAAGAGGCCAGGGGCAGACTTCTCAGTCCAGCCAGACTCTGTGACCCTCGACCTGACCCAGCTGCGCTTTTATCCAATCAAAGACAAGGAGATCATACGGGTGACAGAACCACTTTTACTTTTACACCTTTCTCACCACCCTCGTCTGAGCATCTGTTTCACTACAAATATCCCTCTGACTAGATTCTAGTCAGAGTTCTGTAACGTTTCTGTAACGTTTCTCTGTAATGTTTCGGCCGTGAACAGGAGCACCATTTGGGACGGGGCACAAGAACCAATATCTATTCTGGACGTCTGCTGGTCTGGGATGGCGGGGAGGATGAAGAGGAGGAGGAGTGGAACAACAACAACATCAACAATGATCGCAAAGGGATCAGTGTGGTCCTCAAGATCCTGGATCAAAGCCACAAAGACAAAGCATTAGTGAGTTCCCATGATCCTAGGCATACCCAAACACTTGTCGGATTTGGAGTTCTCTGCCACCGTCGCTAGTTTGCTAGCCTTTCTGTGTGTTCAGATCTTGAGAGGTACAAATTAAGTGTATAGTAATGTGAAGCTGGTCAAATGTACACGCATATTCTAAATGTTCCTGGAACCTTTCCTATTTGTCTTTCCTAGGCGTTCTTTGAGACAGCAAGCTTCATGAGCCAGGTGTCCCACAGTCATCTCGTCTTTGTGCATGGAGTTTCTGTGAAAGGATCAGAGAGTAAGTGGAATGCCACTTTTGATCTCACTTCCCCTTTCTGTCTAACTTCTCTTCTAGCCATGTCACTTCCCTCTCACATTGTCAGTTTATAGGTAAACTACGAGAAAAGGAACTGCTGGTTGACCTAAAACCTCTATATGTGACAGAATACATGTGCCTTGTGTCATGTCAGTGATTGTTGATCATTTACCTCTTCACAGACATCATGGTGGAGGAGTTTGTGGAGTTTGGGCCTCTGGATGTGTTCCTACGTCGGGAGAAAGCACTGGTTACTCCTCAGTGGAAATTCACTGTTGCCAAACAGCTGGCCAGTGCCCTCAGCTACATTGTAAGTTGACCCCTGACCTCATCATCCCTGAGACCATCCCATTGCCACCAATGCTTCCAAAACCTATTCTTTGACCTATTTGAACCCTCAGTTCTGTAGCTGTTGAGTCGCATGTGCCGCGTGTCCTATGATGCCCACCTATTCCCTTTGCAGGAGTCTAAACGCCTGGTTCATGGAAATGTCTGCGGCAGGAACATTCTGGTGGCTCGTCGTGGTCTTGAGGATGGCACCTCTCCTTTTATCAAACTGAGTGATCCTGGCATTTCTGTCACTGCCCTTTCCCGAGAAGGTTGGTACTGCCAATACCCTCATTACTCCTTGTCGTAGCACTGTACATGAATATAATGATTAAATGTCATCGTTATTTGTTCATTTTACACATTAACACAGTTTATTTATCGGATGGCGATACTTCCTGATGTTCTCTATCTTACTTCCTGTTGTCTCATGTCACCATATCAGCACAAATTGAACAGTTTAAAGGCCTTATAACATGCCATACGTTTTTCATGTTCTACATGTAATGGCTGGTTTGACTGTCTTCAATACAGAGCGCCTGGAGCGGATCCCATGGATTGCCCCAGAGTGTGTGCCGAACGGGGCCCCCCTTGGTAGCGCCGCAGACCAGTGGAGCTTTGGGGCCACACTGCTGGAGATCTGCAACAACGGTGACCTGCCCATGAGTCGCAGCACACTGTCTGAGGTAGGGCCTGGTCTGTCGCCTCCTCTTGGCTTGCACCCACTGTTCCTGGCCTCTCATCTTCAGTGTCACTCCTTTTGACCCCCCCCCCGACCTCTCACCTCGACAGAAAGAGCGTTTCTACGAAACACAGAAGCGCCTCACCGAGCCGTCCTCTCAGGAGCTGGCCAGCTTCATCAGCATGTGTTTGACATACGTACCCGTGGAGAGGCCATCCTTCCGCACCGTGCTCCGTGAGCTCACGGAGTTACAGAACAAAAGTAGGTCCCCTCTCCTCACCCTCCGACTACTCTCTTCCTTTTTTCGATCTCTTCCAATGGATGGTCACGTCCGTAGTGTCAGTGAGTTGATGACCTTGTCTGTCCAGATCCAGACATATCCCCCAGTGAGGCTCTACCAGATGCCGACCCCAGTGTTTTCCACAAACGCCACCTGAGAAAGATGCGGGACCTAGGAGAGGTCAGTACATGCCCCAACGTGTCAGTTTGCCCTTGTTATTGCCAGCGTACCACTCACTTGTGTGATGTTCTGATACCTTATCAGATCACATAATTATTTCAATGTACACTGGAATCCAAGTCCAGAGGAACACTTTCTGACTTACAGTCACACAAGAATAGTTTAAAAACAACTACAAACAAAGTGATGTAAGCTCAATGTCTCCCCCTGGAGTCAATAGAGAGAGAAACAATATTTCACACAATGTCTCTTGACGAACGCTTTGTATCTTTATGCTTTGTCTCCAGGGTCACTTTGGGAAGGTGATGCTGTATGTGTACGACCCTGCCAATGACGGGACAGGAGAGTGGGTGGCAGTGAAGACCTTGAAGCATGAAGGAGGTGGACATCTCCATGAAAGCTGGATAAAGGAGATCAAGATCCTGAGGTCCCTCTACCACAACAACATAGTCAAGTACAAGGGCTGTTGTTCGGAACTCGGTAAGAGCCGTCTAGATGTGGCCCTGCCTTTCATCCACCAGCAACAATCATGTAATGTGCTGTCAACACCCAGACGTTTTGTTGCCATGTGAAAGAATAATAGGAGTGGCATTATGGTTGGGTTCGGTGTGTGTAAAGGAATGTTTTGGCTCCCTGCAGGAGGGCAGGTATTGCAGCTGATCATGGAGTACCTCCCCCTTGGCAGTCTCAAAGAGTACCTTCCGAAACAGCGCTTGGGTGTGGCACACAGCCTTCTCTTCGCCCAGCAGATATGCCAGGTTAGTTCCCCCAGCCCCATCGGACACTATAGAGGTTGAATTTGGATCCATACGTGCATGAAATAATTTGTCAAGGGAGGATGATCCTAATGCCCCCCATCTTAACCTCTAACTTATATCTTCTTTCTCTCTCCTGAACATCCCTTTTGTCCTCTCCTTCAAAGGGGATGGATTACTTACACTCTATGAGGTACATACACCGAGATTTGGCTGCACGGAATGTTCTGGTGGAGAATGAGGGTTTGGTGAAGATTGGGGACTTTGGCTTGACCAAGTACATCCCCGAGGGAGAGGTGTACTACCGCGTTCGGGAGGATGGGGACAGTCCCGTGTTCTGGTGAGTTCTGTAGGATTTGGGACAGTCCATGAGTGGGAGCTGATCCCAAGCTCTGTTACATGTGGGATTTGACATTTTTGTCTTTTTTTTTGCAGGTATGCACTTGAATGTCTCAAGGAGAGCAAGTTTTCCTTCTCCTCTGACATTTGGTCTTTTGGTGTGACGCTCTATGAGATCCTGACCCGCTGTGAATCACATCAGAATCCCCCAACAGTATGACATCTTCAGCCTTTTCTCATTGACTGTCTTCATCTTTGATGTAGAAAGCCCTACACCAATGTAGGGTGTGTGTTCCAAGTTATAAATGTATATTTGTATATCCTTTCTGTAGAAGTTCTCAAAAATGCTGGGAAAAGATGAACCAATGACACCGATGGTGTTGATAAAACTTCTCGAGAGAAACAGGAGATTGCCCTCCCCACGCGACTGTCCTCATGAGGTAAAACGGCAATTTTAAACTCCTTTTTAAACTTTTCTGTTGGTCTCATATACTTTATGCAGGCCCTAATGCCTCTCTTTCCTTAGGTTTACATGTTGATGGAGCGCTGTTGGGATGTTGACCCCTCTCGACGTCCATCTTTTCAATCACTCATTGAGAGTTTTGAAGCCATTCGGCGGACATATGAATTTCAGCCCAATGTTTCGTTTGGCCCAAATAAGTCAGTAATGACTAAACCACTTGTGACTTCACCTCTCTCTATACCTCAAACATTTGCTATCTAAGAAGTAATTTCTTGAACTTTTGTATTCTTCAGCGTCTTCTGTGGTTGGGGCTGTTTAATAGGTTTGAATTGATTTATGAAATTTCAATTAATTACTGATACAGGATACTTGGATTAAACATATATTAGTTTATACAATGATAATCTGGCTGTGCTATTGCCAGATAATGCCATTCATGAATACATAGACTAGGCCTACAATAAACAATACCACTTTTATTCAGGAAAATGAACTGTTGGTGAACAGTTTTAGCTTTATATATTTGCCATAGTCTGTATTTCCGTTATAATTGCTTAATCTTGTAATGTACAAAATAGTCATCTTAAATAAACTTGAGCATTTTCCACAGCAAAATGTCAAGTTATCAACACTACACAACACTGCTTTATTTTAGTTGATAGTTAGGTCCATAAATATTTGGACAGTAACAGTTTTTCATAATTGTTGCTCTGTACGCCACCACAATGGACTGCATATCGGTTATTTTATTTCAAGTCCAGCCTTTCCGCTTTAATTCAAGGGGTTGAATACATATATTGTACAAAACATTCAGGATTTGCAACCATTTGAATACACAGTTCCCTTATTTCATGGGCTTGTGGGGGTTAAATGTTGGCTAAACAACCAAAACTAATTCCCCTATGGTTTAAAGGAAAACGGGAAACTGAACAGTGTATTAGCATGAACCAAATAATGCCAATGCAAATATAATTACAGTTATTTGAATCATAAAGTTAAATGAAAAACATTTTATGACATTGAAATCAATTAAAAGGCAAACATGTTAGCAAATGATGGCTTTAAATCTTACCTACTCTACCATGATGATTGGAAATCAGAGAAAAAGCAAGAGGTTAGCAAGGAGTAAGACAGTAGGACAAGCCAGAACTGAGGAGAAGGTCTCAGGAGATGGAGAATCCACAGAACAATGCTTCACATTTCCCTTTATACACAAGGACAACCAATCAGATCATATCTTGACTCTTACTTATCAACATATAACTAGCAATGCTAAGAAAGTTACATAATGGGGTGTGAGAGCCATCAAGAAGTCCGTCCAGAAACTCCAGCATATGAGAGGTGGGGGCAGGTTGACAGCCACCCTTACAGGCTTAAAGTAATTGGACAAAGTAACAATCATAAATAAAATGTTTTAATATGATCATGAGACGTTCCAAGGCTTCTCCATACTTTTTTTCTTCCTATCCTTCTGGTACAGGGAGATCTTAGTTTCATCTGTCCAAATCATGCTGTTCCAGAACTGTCTGGCTTTGTTTTTTTGGGGGGCAAAGTCTAATCTGGCCCGTATTCTTGAGATTTATGAATGGTTTGCACCTTGTGGTAAACCCTCTATTTGCTCTTGTGGTCTTCTCTTTATGGTGGACTTGTATTATAATATGCCTACCTCCTGGAGAGTGTTCTTCACTTGGCTGGATGTTGTAAAGGGTTTTGTCTTCACAGTGGACAGCATCCTGCGATCATCCATCACTGTTGTCTTCCTTGGACGTCCAGGCCTTTTTTGTGTTGCCAAACTCAACAGTGCATTCTTTTTTTCTCAGAATGTACCAAACTGTTGATTTGTCCACTGATGTTCCTGCTATCTCTGATGTATTTTCTAGCCTTTACTTGTCAACTATGCAGACTGAGTGAGCCTAATGATGGCTAATTCACTTGCATTGGTTGACATCAAAAGATTCCCAATTGAAATGCCACACCTGGAAATAACTCCTGACCTTTTGCTTGCTTAATTGATTAAGAGATAACAAAGAATAGCCCACACCTGTCCATGAAACCCACTTTTTTTGTCAATTGTCCAATTACTTTTGGTCCCTTGAAAAAAAGGGTGCTACATATTAAAGAGCTGTAATTCCTGAACCTTCCCATCAAATTGGATGTGAATACCCTAAAATTGAAGCTGAGAGACTGCACTTTATTCATTATCTAAATGTAACCTGAACATATTTTGGTTAACAGCCAAATTTGAAGAAAAAAAATCACGAATTATGTATTTGTCGACGTTTTCTATCTCTGCAAAGTAATATTAGGCGCATCATAAGATATTAACTGTGAGGAACAACTACTATACATTGCAGTGCAGTCATTTTTTGAACCATGAAATGACTGGAAATGTACTGATGGCAGACAGGCCATCCAGCAAGCCCGCCCATTTACCCGCCTCTGCCTGCTTTCCTCACGATTTATAAGCCGGAGTCCACCTACGTAGGAGCTAGCTATATTATGCCATTCAACTTTGTCCAACTTTGTTATCTGCATGTGTATGTGGTTACTCGTTTACGTTGATCCCATTTTCTATCTCGACGCCACGAAAGTCACAACTGGGGACTATCCAGTGCAAATTCCGCCCACGCCATGATAAGCCGGCCAGAGCTTAGATACAAAACCAACATACTCCAGTTACGTTGCGTTGCAGAAAAAAGCATCTTTCTCTCGTCCAATGGGAAGCCGAGTCTCGCCCATGTGTGTATTGTTTAAACTGCTCAAATCTATCCGGTACGGTGTTGTTAGAGTGAGTAAACTTCCAAGCTGAATGATGGCGGCCGCAGTGTCCGTTAGCGCAGCTGCCAGAACAGAAACCCCAGCAGTGCTCAATTTTACAAGCCGTCCACTTCACGAAAGCTTCGACCCCGCCGTTGAGCACGAAAACTTGGGGTTTGATGACCGCGGGGATTCTGAACTCGAGGCGAATGATGATGATTCAGCCACGGGGTATGAGTGTCCACGAAGGGTCGACGAAGAGTTGACAGCACTTAGCCATGAAGAGATTGAGAGTCGTTTGGAGAGAACTCGTAGAGAATTTTATAATCGTAGAAAAATTATCATAAAAAACCTGCCATCCGACGTCAGTAATCAGGTAAGTTTGATTTAAGATGCTCCTCATTTTTATAGACTGAACTACTCGTGCCCAATGTCAGGACAGTACTGTAGGATGATGCTAGCTGGTCCAGGCCATGACATATGTTTGACCGAAGAAAAACCTGCTCTACCTCATCGTGTGTAACAAGTGCACATCCCTTTTTTAGGCCAGCAATATTATTGCGGACCAGGCTGAATCTTGCTAGCCTGCGTACGTGTCCTCTCAGTCCACAAAGTTGACAAGTCACAAGAAAAGTTGCCCAAGAATAGAAGCTAGTAGTACTAGATGGTTAGTAGCAGGCAAGGATTGGAGTGGTCAACTGGTCCACGGCCTGTGCCTTGTGTGAATGATGGTGCCTCGGTAATCACGCGTGGTGATATTTGTATGATTAGCAACCCCTTATCCGTACTTATGGTTGTTTAATGTGCTGTACGTAAACATAAAAATTTGAACGTAAACTTAAATATCTGTTGGTTATACAGCCTTCAATTGAGGTTTGAGTGATTTGCATTTGTGAATGAAGGGCTGATTTTGTTACATTGTTATCAGGTTTTAGTTGACAAGTTGATTAGGGGATTGTTTAACCTAAGTAGAAACCTTCCAAGTTCGGCCGATGTTAATAAAAACGGTAGCTAGGTCATCATAGACACAAATTTCGGAACATGCCTGACTCGTGGGGAATGGTGGCCTGTGCGCATGGCATTGTTTGGATGGGTGTATATTGGGAGTTCGAGATGGGAACGGGAGTTGCAATGACAAAAGGTTGAAGGCGTAAAGACAAAACGTTTCAGAAAATGCTAGACAGCATTGCAGTTCGTTTGTGGAACAGGGAAAGCATTGTGGCAGCTTGTTACTATATCTCCTACAACAATAAGCTAGGTTTTTCCCCACAGGCGCTGTAGCTATGACTGTTATTGTTTCTTGAAATGCAAAAGGCAGACCTGTTATCATATATATATATATATACTGTAAATTATGAAGTAACTCTTTGTATTGTTAGAGCTAAAGTAAACGATTTGCACATCACAATGTCATGTATCCTTTGTCCAGTACTTTATGTATTTTGATGACAAACTTGATGGACCCACCACAAATGGTCTTTTCAGTTGTCTTCCTAAACAGCATGAACATTGTATATTTGGATTTACTGTAATTGCCACACTTGTCTATTACAGGAGGTGCATGAGATGTTGAGCAATTATGATCTTAAATACTGCTTTGTGGACAAATACAAGGGAACAGGCAAGTCTGACAATTTTTTTATTTTGAAACCTTTAAGTAGGTAAACAAAGATTATAATTTTTATTGTATGTTATTATAGACCTTATTGCAAACTGGTGGTAGATTTTCATACCAAGCTGATGTAAACTTGAATAGCTTCACTTTCAATGTAAATAATGTTATTCTAGCCAACCATTGAAGTGCTGGAAGCCACTTGCTGGATTTATTACATTATCACTTTTAAATCACCACCTTGCCTTTCATCAACAACACCATAAAACTGACTGGTGTCAGAACGGAGGCATGGTTTTCTGTGAGATCTAGGCAAGCAGGCTTTACTCACCGCCTTTGAGCTTGTCACCCTCACTCGCTCTGTACGTGGCTAATGTAACCTCCCCCTCACTCCTTGGCAACATCTTAGGGTATGCTCTCTTCTCTCTGTTCCCTCAGCCTTCGTCACACTGCTCAATGGGGAGCAGGCGCAGTGTGCCATCAAAGAGTTCCACCAACACTTGCTGCGGGACCGGGAGATTTCTGTGCAGCTGCAGCCCACCGACGCGCTGCTGTGCATCGCCAACCTGCCTCACGCCTTCAGCCAGCAGCAGTTCGAGGAGCTGGTCCGACCGTTTGGCAACCTGGAGCGCTGCTTCCTGGTCCACAGTGCCTCTACTGGCCACTCCAAGGGCTACGGCTTTGTGGAGTACATGAAGAAGGACTCGGCTGCCAAGGCCAAGTCGGAGCTCCTGGGGAAGCAGCTGGGCTCTCGTATGTTGTACGTCCACTGGACCGAGGTGGGCTCGCTCACGTACCCCCTCCTGCACTCCAGGTGCTTGTGTGTGGACCGCCTGCCTCCCAGCCTGCTGACCGCGCAGGACCTCCGCAACGCCCAGGCCGACACGCACGCGCCCATGTTCTGCCAGGTCAAATGAATGAGCACACACACACACACACACACTGTCACTTTTAGTCAGATGTTTTCTTGCGCTGGGTGAAAGTGCTGCAAATATTGTTGTCAGGGGCTCATGAATACTACATCGTGTTGTTGTACCCTGTGTCTCTGCTTTTGAGTAGCAAACACAATATGCCTGGTACGTACTTGACGGTGTAATTGCTTTTGGCACACTTATTTTTGTAGCTCATTAAAAGTTAAGTACTTAACTGCCGCTAGTTGGTTCTGCGGGAGGATGTTTCCGTCGTTGTGAGAGTGTCCTTCTGAAACGTGTGTTGGGGATGGAGCCTGTTCAGTTTGAATTGTGTCGGTGTAAGACTCGAGTGGCTCGTCGATGAGGGCCACATTCAAAGTTCTTTAGCTCATTACAGAGACGTTTTCAAAGAAATTCTATGTAGCTTTTGTTTTTAAATCTTTGTGGCCCTCACCTTTGCCCTGCTTTCCCTGTGGCCACTCAGTTTCTATAGCAATGAGCATTAGTCGTTTCTATAGTGATAACCACCTGACTCTCCCAGGTGGTGTCATTCAGCATGCCTTTTGCCCCGGCAGGCCTTTCTGGAATGAGAGAAAAGTAGCGCCCTCTCGCCGTGACCCCTCCACTCAGCTACTTTAGGACACCGCAGTGCGAGGGCATGTCATCCACTGGAATGGCTCCAGGGAAGTTTAGGCATTTCAGCACTTGTTTGCTAATCGGCAGGTCAGAAGGTTGACGTGTTGGCCTGTTGAGCGATGATCCTCTGTTTGAAAAGTCACGAAGCATTCACATCATTGAAGCTGCCAGAGCAGGTACAAGAGGGCCTACATCAGATGTCCTTCACCATAGTATAGGTTGTTCTGGCGAGATGCGTTTTGGGAACAGCTTGAAGGCATCTATGGATTTTAAGGAAAAGTTATGAAGATGGTGCCTCTTTACCATTGCTGAAAATGATCAGCTTATCATTTATGGTAGATGTCAGATTTTTTTTGATGAACACAAGTAAAGCATGGTGGGGCTTCACTTGGATAACCCGCTGCCTTCTCCTCTTCAGTTGGCTCAGGGACAGGATGGAAGTTTCCGGCGTTTCGCGGTGTTGGAGTTTGCCACGGCGGAGATGGCCGAGGAGGTGCAGAGGACGACGGACGCGAGGGTGTTGGGCGGCACCCCCATCAGGGTCTCCTTCTGTGCCCCTGGACCCCCTGGGAGGAGCATGTTAGCCGCTCTCATTGCTGCCCAGACGATGGTACGGCCTTTTACCACAGTGATGCCCCTCCCCCAATGAGCCACTCCATCCATCCATCCCTGTCTGACTCCTCCCTCTCCCCGCTAGGCTCTGAACCGAGGGAAAGGGCTTCTACCCAGAGCCCACAGCCATGCAGATCCTCACGGGGCTGAGTAACCCTGCCACCCTCAAGATGCTGCTCAACCCCATGACCCAGGGTAGGAAACAAGGTGAGAGCCTGAACCCCCCTCCCCTCCCCCCAGAGACTCTGTGTGTTGTGCTGTGAGGAGGGCTAATCTCCTCAAAATCACCTTTTTGAAACCAAAATGGATAACCTACGTGATTCGTGCAGATCCAATGTGAAAATATTTGTGGGCGGGGGCGTGTCATGGCCGTGGCCGACACAGCATTTTACCCGTGCGTCACTCCTAATGCCTAAACCTCACAGCCAATCAGAGGAAGAGAAGGGAGAGGGGTTTACAGACCCATCTTACATCATCGAGTAGAAACATTTTTTATACAATTTAAAAAATTGTCTATTGGATGTGTGTTAGTGGATGCTTTTGACTTATAGAAAAGTAGTTCAACACAGGTAATCTTGTGTTGTAATCCGTTTGTTTAATAGTTTTTTTATGCTATACAAAGGATGTCTTTATGGTTAAAAGAACATGAGATTGTTTACAAGAGCACAGATTCTACATTGATCTAGTCTCTTAATTTTGCTCTGAAAATGCACCAGATTGATCCGTTTAACTTGAAATAGAACAAATAAACTCCCTAGGTTCGGGGGTTCGCCCGTATCCATCTCACCTTTTTATACCCCTCACCTGTTTGCCTGCCTGATGGTGTCTCGTTCTCCAGGTCTCCTCGGTGCTGCTCCCACAATGCCCCTCCTGGCCAACCCTGCCCTTTCTGCAGCTCTCCTCCAACTCCTCCTCCAGAACCAGGCCCAAGTCCAGCAGGTAACCACCACTCCCATCCTGCTTGTCTGTTTTCCACCTTCCCTTTCCAATCTTTTATTCCTTTTTTATTATTTTTTATTGGCGCCATCTTCTTTCTAATCCTTTCCTATCAGCAAGCCTTTTTAGGGAATCATCTTCTCTGGGCTCAGGTGCTGCACAATAAAGAGAACCGCCTACTACCTTGTGTGAGTGAACATGGAGTGGGTTTGATTGTGTTGCAGTGGTAGATGTATAGGTTTGATGTGGTTATGTGAATTACCCTGGGTTGGTAAGTGCTCTCCCTTGTGTTTTCTGGGACTTGAATGTCGTGGCTTCTTGTCACCTTTTTTTGTTTTGTTGAGGTGTAAATCTCATTCTTATTCCTACGTTTTGGTAAGTAGATGTCTTGGGAGAAAATTCATGAGCCAGGTTGCTGTGTGTATGAGACCCATCTGTGACCTCCTGTTCTCCTTGGCCCCTCTTTCTCCCCCCCCTGCAGGCAGGACTGATGGGGGACAACCCTCTGGCTGCTCTGCCTCTCCAGCAGGGACTCCATCTGCTGGGAGACTTGGCTCAAGGTTGGACATCCTCTCTACTATCTCTCTGTCTATCCTAACTAGTGTCTTTGCCTAAGCCACATGATCCTGGGTGCCTTATGTTACTCTGATGGCAGGGCGATCTTATGTTCTTCCCCCTCCCCAGGAGGTGTAATTCCAGGTCTCAACCTGCAGATTGACCCTCTGGGCCCCATCAAGCCCTCTTGTCTGGGAAGAACGCTGGGCAGGGAGCAGGACTCCCCCACAACACCATGCAGCTTTCCTCAAACCCCCTCCCCCACCCTGCATGGCCTCTCCATGCCCCTCCTGGGCGGCATGTTGGGGGCAGAGGGCCTCACAGCACCCACGGTGAGATTGAAAAAGCACTGCAAAAGTTGTGCTCGGTGTGTCGCCCGAGTTCAACTCGGGCGACACACCGGAGATAACCAGTCCGAGTGCGGTAGATTAGCCCCTGCGGTGCGGATTGCATTGTCATGACATTTTAAGAATAATTAAAATATTGTGATACATACCGTTACCATCAGTGCTTACAAATTTTACAGTGATAAACATTTTAGGCCATACTGCCCAGCCCTACTCTCTACCCTCTGGTATGGGCCTGTGGACATCTAATAAAAACTTCTTATTTCCCCTCCTTGCAGTTATCTATATTGGGAGATCCACTTAAAGATGTCAATCTCCCCCAGAACCTCTTTCTCAATCCCCACAGCCTGTTCCCCTCCTCAGGTGAGTCAGCCTTCAGACGGAACCCCTCCATGCCTGTGCCTCCTTGCTCTCTAATCTCTCTGCGGTCCTCGGTTTTCCGCCAAGGGTTTATTTCGTCTTGACCTTTTCATGCTTCTGTTCCCACCAATGCAGGCGCGAGCTGCCGGCCCCATCCCTACAGGAAGAGGCCGATGCTAGGCAACGCGTCCAACCAACGCGCGACTCACAGCATCCACTCCAACTACAGCGTGCGTTACCAGGAGTCCTACACCCCAGACTACCATCCTCTGCACCAGGTAAACACCTCCCTTCTGGTGCCCCCGGCCACAGTGGACCTCCGTGCATGGCTGGCCTCTGTGAGACTTGTGACAGAATGCAGGGTCATTGATGTGTGCTTTGATGCTGGGGAACCTGTTGTGTCCGTAAGGTCACTGAGACCACTAGGGATGATCCCCTACGGGCATCTTCGAGTCCATAGCTGGTCACTGCCAAGTGTGCTATGATAGTGCTGAGCTGTGGCGAGTTTTGCGAGTGGTTTCTGAAACACCAAATCATTGAGTTAATGAATATTCAAATGAGACTTAAAATATCAGGGTGACATTTTCCACTCGGCCTGTTTTGGATTCTGCTGTGTGATGCCCATCTGTCCCTTCCTCCCAAGGACCCTCTGGTACACCTGTACGAGCAGCAGGAGGTTCTGGAGACCGGGGCTCTGACAGGGTTTGGACAGCAGGTAAGATGCACATGTGTTCCCTCTCTTTTCTTTCAATGCGGATGTCTTCTGCCCCACACCTCCAACCTGACTGTCTGATTTCCCTGCAGCGTTCCCACCAGGCTGGGTTCAGCGAGCTCTCCTCCCCCTACAGCTTCCCCCCCAGCCTGCCCCTGTCCTCCTACTTCAGCTCTGGGCCTGGAGCCCCCGGCCCCGACGGCCTCCCCTCCAGTCATCTCAACAAGGTAGGCCCCACTTCGTCTTCTCCAAAGTCGGCTCGTGCTAATGGACTATTGACGAACGTGTCGCTTGCCCGCACCAAAAGCCATTACTGCACTAACTCGATAGCTCTCACCTTGGCGTTTTCACTTTGATTATGAATTGGCTTAGAGAGGCCCTGTGCCAGAGCCCCAAGGCTGTATTCAGGAAGATGAGGCAGAACTGTAAATGCATTTCAACCACTGCTTTTAATGGTAAAGCTTTGAGACGCTTATCGACCTCAGCATGTGGGTTGTTTTTTTGGGGGGCTTTTTCACACGTTTTCACGCTCAATGCTTTAAGAAAAATGATTTGTATTTTATCTTTTCTCCCTCCCGACTCTGAAGGCGGTTGGAATGCCTCCTGTTTGCCACAACAGTTACCCTCCCGGTCTAGGAAATGGGATGAAGGTAATTCTAACATCAGTCAATTGCTTGACTTTTTACACCATTCATACTTGAAATACATTGGTTTTTATTCAAAGCTTTTGGGACAATGCGTTTCCTTTGTCCATTGCAGACTCCAATCGGTGGCCACAAGCGCCTGTTTTCCCATCTCATCCCCTCGCCAGAGCCCAGCCCCGAGGGCGCCTACGTGGGCCAGCACTCCCAAGGCCTGGGGGGTCACTATGCTGACTCCTACCTGAAACGCAAGCGCATCTTCTAACCCAAGCCAAACCCCCCGCTTCCTGTACCAAGTAGCCAATCATTTCCCAGGCAATCCCTTGAGCTAAACCAATCGGGATGTTTAGCTTGGCGGTCAAGTCCGCTTTCAGCTGTGAGCTCATGCTAGCGACCCCTGGAGGGCGCTGTGCGGTGCTGCTGCTTATCGCTATTAGGACAATTGCGCACCAGTCAATGGGAGTTTTGATGTGTTTCTGTACATATGATTTCAGTGTGTTTGTAAACTAATTTTAACTTTTTATTTTGTATTTCTTTTTATTTTCTGGAAACCCTCATGTTGAATACTGGCATGATCTTGTGTAATCATCGTATATGAGCTCATTTGAATTGAGTCGAAATATTCCCTTTGGTCGATTGAACTTTCTTTTTTCTTTTTTTCCTGTTGTGTGATGGTGTGTCAACGGGTTTCCTTCATATATATATTTTTTAAATCGATCCTCCCATGTTTGTGGATATAGTTCATTAGTTTGTTTGATGGGATGGTGATTCTTTCTTTCTACTTCTACAGTGGTATGGGTGTCTCCTCTGGACAGGGTTCAGGCCTCTCTCCATGGCTTTGTATAGAACTGTTGCAGCCGTACTGCTGTCTGTTTTTTCCTCCAGTCCCTGGAAACCAAAGCTTGCCTCATACTTTTCAGCCTTTTTACTTTTCACTTGTTCTGTCCCGAGTCTAACCCTAACCCTCCATCTCTTGTTCGTTGGTAATCTGCACCACCCGAGGGTTTGTGTTGCACTCGGAGGGCGTGTGACGTGTGCTCACTTCTCACCTTTCATGTCGTGTCTCTTTTTTCGAAGCTGTTCTCACTTGTCGTTTTGTGCAGAAGTTATATGCAGAGGGGTTTTGTGTCAGCAGAAGTTCTTGCCAGCTGAAACTTGTCGTTCCATTGTTTTGGTTTCATCACTGCACTTGATTTGCTCTAGTAAAGCAAGGAGTTAAGGTGCTCACTGTTCTGCTACTATATATATATATAAAAATAATAATACCCTTATTCCCTCAATTCACTTAGTTGCAGCCTTGACCTTCATTTTACTGTTACAACTGCCAGGGTCAAGCTCCCATGACAACTCCCTCCTGCATACCAGTAGAGGGAGTAGTTCATGATGGGTGGGGGTGGTCTCAGATAAAATGACAATTAGCAGTTTGGCTTTTTTTAAGCCAAGTAGATGACGGTATGGATGACAGACGGGGCTTGTGTTAACACTTGATGACTATTTTATCTTTCTTTTTCTTTTCCTCCAATGAATGATGACTTTCCAGCCACCCAATCAGTGGGAGGTGTTCGTGAAGCTAGCAGCATCTGATTGGTCTGTGATGAAGTTCTTAGTCTGAGTGTGTGTGAAGAATAATTGGTTGACATTTGATTGTGAAAACCCATTACCTCTGATTTATGGGAACTGCAATTACACTTGAGCCTTAAGTATTTTCTGTAATCTCATTTTGCCAAAATTTACTCATTTTCTTTCCGTTATTTGCTGTGTACATAAGAGTGATTTCTTCGGAGTCTTAATCTCTTGTTTCTCAAATATATCTGCCTTTTTGGTCTGGTGTTTCTGAGATTGATACTGCTGCTCAGTTTGTTTGTTTTGGTTTGCTTGTATGTTTGAGTGATTTTTGTATATGACCAAATGCAGCATCATGGTAAATTTACATATGTTCTGTCTGGCCCAAGAGCTGCTGCTGCTGCATAATCTTTCAATTCAGATCGTCTATTGGATATTCACAACTGCCATGTCATTAGTCATCTATTGCCATACTTGTCTGTGTGTGTGATGTGCTGTTTTTGAGCAAGTAAATGTTATTTAAATTCATCTGTTGGATGTTTCCTTCATATACACTATGCAGTCATGACTCAGCTGACACTTGCACAGTTTTTGCCATTGGACCAGTCTTCTAGTTCTGTTAGAAATGATAACTAAACACAGACATTTGAAAAGTGTCTGCCTTGTAAACATGGTCATAGTAATGGTAAAATAACGCTTAACTGTCCTTGTAACTTAATCCTGGATCAAGACATTTGGTAGACTGAATGTCCTCAAGGCTGAAACCGCACCTGAGGCCCTGTAGCTATAAACATTGATCTAAATAAGTGTTTCTTGCTCCTGAGGTGTCCTTGAGGCCATTATCTGGTATGACCACATCTTCATGTTACACATTTGGTTATACACTATAGAATGTATATCCTTTTACAACGTATACCACTTCTGTAGGATAGATTTGATAACTTCACTAGGTTTAAAATGGACAGCCTTATTTCAGAATTGACTTAAGTCAAATTGACTATATGCTTTTTTGTTACTCATAAATTACCAGAAGTATGAAGTGTCATGCAGCTAGCTAGCTAACTTGGTGTTTTGAACAACTGCAAGATCGAAAGCAGTGGCAAAACTAGACATCAAAATGTATAAAATGCCAGCATACCAACTATACAGTTGTACAGTATAGTTAAAGTTAATGCAGAGAATTTAAATAGGGTCTTGAGGGCATTTATACAATATTTCTTTAAAATCTTGGTTCTGTCGCCGGACCAGAGGCATCATGAATTGCACAATAATAAACTTGACTGTTTCTTCAAGAATGTGCTAGTGTGTGAGAATAACTATCAATGATGCAATTGTTTAACGGTTTATTGATACAATAGAGATGCTGTAGAATTTGATAAAGATTGGCAACCCTGTTCCAAATATATATACTGTGCCATCTGGGAGGGAAGGGAGAAGTTTTCCTTTTGGTTGGTTTGTTGTTGTGCCTCAAGGCACAGTACTGTTCTCCCACATGCACAGTGCACACAGACCGACAGATCAACACAGGCTCCCACGTGCACAGTGCACACAGACCCACAGATCAACACAGGCAGAAAAGGATCATATGTCACACTGGAGATGCTTTGAACCGTCTCTGGCCACTGAAACCAGCTACCGCAGTCCAGTTCGAAAGCCCGCAGACAGATGGGCTGGGATATTTGTCAGTTCTAAAGGTTGAGATTAAAGATCGCTTTTCTTGTCAATGAACACACCCCAACAGTGATTTCTATCTCAGTGGGAAGTAAACAAAATGTCGATACAACACTCCGAGTGAAGGGGGCCAGGGATAAAAAGGCGATTTAACAATGACAGCGAGACCCATGACATTAGTTTGTGAAAAAGCTGAAATGTCAACTGTTCCTCCTCGGCTTGGTATTCTCCAGTTCTCCCCCTCTTAGGATGATAGGAGACGAAGCGATGCCTTATTTATGCCCCAGTCTGAAGAAAACATCTTGGAGACGTCTGTGGAGCGGGCACGTTCCCTGTGTTCTTGCCCTTCACCCATCACACTGTGGCAGGAGGACAAGGACCCCAGAAGAGCTCCTCTCCCACTGTAATCAGACTAAAAGGATTCTGATTAGCTGTTATTCTCCTGGTCACATTGGCCGACTAGGAAAACAGCTACGGTGATTGAGTGTTCAGGAGATTATTACATTTAATGATTAGATTGGGATATGTAAAACAAGATTTTAAAGATGCTCTTCTGCAACATGGTGAATTGGTTGACTATGGTCGAATTGAGAAGAAAAAAAGACGGACCTTAATTAATGTGTCTTCTGGTTTTTAGTGTTCTACTTTTAACTGCCTTAATATCAGCTCTGAAGCCTGCTGGCTGTCTACTCAGAGAGCTCTTGGGGAACCACTGTAGCTCAGTGGACGCTGTCAGACACATTTAGATTTCTGCCTTTCATATTTCCACCCACACAGTCACCCTGCACAGTGGCTGTTGAATGCTACAGAAACCTGTGATTTTCCCAAATACACGAGTAAGGGAAGAATACGATCTCCAAAAGCAAAAGCACTGCAGCATCAACAGAAGCAGACGCAGGAAGAATGTTAACACATCCGTGCTACTGTACACCCACGGACATTAGGTGTTCTCTGGAAAGAATCCTAGACACCATGTCTGACTCATGTATGTAGGTACGCCGAACAGACTACTAAACGTAGTGGCAAATCAAAGACGTCCACAAATCACTGTGGGCCATTGCTGCTGTTTAAGCTTAAGTGCCACAGCCGTAAGGTCGAGCTGAATTTGATGCAAATGTTTCAAAGATAAAGGAAGAAGAAATTGTGATAGTGTAATGCACAACAACAGAATAAGGGCACTACCATGTTGCACGGGCTTCAGTACTAATTCGATTTAAAACAAGTCATGAAAGTGCATTGGAGTGCAGGCTATATGAGAATTGATCTGCCTTGTGGTTGGCCCGATACTTGATCACAATCTTGAATATCCACTTTAGCTCCTCGGCCTCAATTATATTGGTTTTGAGAAGGTTCAAAATTTAGTTATCGAGCCATTTAAGGCCTCAGTAGTACTCAGCGTGTCCCTAAAGTACACCACAGTCTCAAGGTCTCACATTTCTTACTTCATGACATCATCCCTTTGTCAGTCCCCATGCCTTACACACAGAGCATACATGCTGCAGTGCATTGTAGGTTCACATGGAGTTGAGAGTAGGAAGCAGGTATGAAATGGACCAACCAACACACTGCTCCACCCCCACTGCAGCACTGCAGACAGAGGAACTGAAAATGCGTACACTTCATGAGAGGTAATTTCGGCATCTTTGTTTCCTCACAAAACAAATGACATTGGATATGTCCCTAGCTGGAAGTCGGCTGCAACATAGGCAGATGCTCTGAGAATCTTTGATGTTAATTTCCACTCTTCTTGCCCAACACGTGCACATAAACACTTAATTCCTACAGCCCCTCCCTCCACCATCCTCACACATTAATAGAGGCCAGACTATTCCTCACTGTCAGGAAAGAGGTGTGGATTAATATTTCATGGCCTTCCCATGGAGGAGAAGGGAGCTCCAATTCCTAGGATTCTCTCGTGTTTACTCATCAGTTTGAAGCCAGAATTCTTGGTATGACTCAAATCAAGCTGATTGTCTTTCATGTGATGTGTATCAAAGAGAATGCAGCATCTTTGACTGAAATAATCTATATGTCGGATGGCCTATTACAAAACATCAAGCATACCTATTCCTGACCTGCTTGGGCAAGTAACCCATGTACACCAAGGCATCCATCCATCCATCCATCCAACACCACAAATATTTCACTAATGAGAAACGCCTGTAAGCAGGATGAATGTGCATAACTGTCCGTCATATTTCACAAGCAGAATGCATTGGAATTCTTCTGATATTTACATTTTAAACCAGACAATATGAACCTGGACAGCAATTTGTCCGAGTTGGTCATTAAAACTCAGTCATCCACTAAATTAACTGAGCAGCTGACTCGAGCACGATAGGCATCTTATTTTCCCGAAGCATGAGTTAATCATAAAATATAGAGGTATACAAGTGCACTGGCTGGTGTGCTTTTGCGGGGATCTTTTCATCCAGGAATTCACCATGTAGATGTTTCATGGATGCACACTTTAAGGGGATGAGGAAAGCAGACAGATAGCATAGGAGGTTTTGTTTCAGACTGGAAGCATCATCACAGCCAGCTATTTTAATTCCTGCCAAAAGCCCCTCTGACCTAGGGGCCCCTTTCACCTCTGGAGGAAATCTAGAAATTAGGCTAAGTGAATCTGCATATTCAATTTCGGCAGGAAGTTTACTGCTAATGCTTTAGAACGTTTGAGTTACTTTGATGTGATTTGGGCCATTGGATCTTGCTGTCCTACTATGCACACTGTAGCCAATTAGGGCATGGATCCCAAGCTTCGTAAGGGTTACAATTTTGACCTGTTTGAACAGTAACATAATTAGTTGGGATAATTTTAGGCAGAATAACGATGTCATCAGAATAACTGACTGTTGTCATTGACCGTTAATCTGATCCTATTTTTCGTGAGACCTAAACTGATAATGATGGACAACGTTTAATGTGTTTACTGGAAGGATGTTGGTTTAGTGCCGCAATGATTTCAAGAGTAGCCTATCGGTTTCAACTCCAAACCCATCCATATAATCCAATTACACTGAAAACGGTTAAGGAAATCAAGAGTGACAGCTCACTTCAGTGGAAATACTGCGATAAGTAGCTAAAATGAGGACTATAAATATGGGTTTAGAGTCAGATTGTAATCCATTTTTTGTGGCTTACACTTTTGACCATACCCGTCGCCTGTGTAACAGTGGTATTATTTTATAAGATATGATAGAAGGTGTCAGTTATGTATGTTGATAATCTGTCGGGGACTTCTGGGCAAAAACATACCGCTGCGCTGCTCTACGTTATAGGCTACATTTTAGACCATGGTATACCGCTGAAGATGTGCTTGACTTACGGTGTGTGTGTCCAAGTGTATGTTTGTGTGCATGTGACAGAGACAGAGAGAGAGGGAGAGAAAGAGAGGGAGAGAGAGAGAGAGAGAGAGAGAGAGAGAGAGACGTGCGTTATGGTTATTGTAACACTTGTATTCGAACAGAGGAAACGGAAGGGAGATGGGTATAATGCCGACAGAAATTCCCTACCTCGACAGTTAATGATTTTGTTTGCCTTTTTATGATGCATTGTGGCATCAAATCAAGAAGCAAAGAGCAAAGAGAGGATAATCACGTGGGCCAACATGATTTAATTAGTGTCGATATTTTATGGCTTGAAGTACTATTTATTTTCTAACTGAGGCCACTGGATCAAACGTTTTTATGGAGGGGCAAGAGACTCTGGGCTCCGCGCGCCCAAGTCGCTGTAGTTCAGGTGCACAACCGTCTTCAATGTGATACTTTATTATGGCTCCAGCCGGAGACGGGAGCGCTTATGAGCGTGCATTGACAGACATGTGCAGTCGGGAGCAGCAATAATAGCCTACCCCGCATCGCACTGGAGCCAGCGCCAGCGGTCCGTGGTTCTGCAATAAGAGGCTGATAAAAGCCAACAAATTGTAATGTAAATAAGTGATCCATTGCGCCATGGACAAGGGGCCGTCAAACTTCAGGGGAAGCAGAGCTGGCAAGAGTCTCTCATCACCACCCGCGCGAATGGCCAATTCCAACGACTGGATTGAACAGTAAAGAAGCGGTTAGTCTTCAAAAAGATGAACTTTTGGATTTATGTGGTAGCCAAACACAGTTAAAACCGGAACTCTTTTTTGGATTAGACTAAGGGATCTGTTCGCCATTATCACTGTGAGATTTAGGTCATAGAAAGATTTTGTAACAAGACGGATAGATATCGGACTGAACAGGAGTTGGTCACTTTCTTTAAACAAATTCAGAAAAGTGAAAATAATGGACATTAAAGCGGGTTTTCATTTAAAGTCGATAAATATATAGCCATATTGTATTAGATTTTTTCTGTCAATAAATCGATATAAAGGCTATAATTTGATGAAATATGATGGAACCGCCACCATGCTGCAAGAAGAGCCTTTCTCTCTCGCTTCCCGTTCCCCGGGAACAAGCGACCCTGAAGCCTCCGCAACATCTATGGAGGCAGCCAAGGACCCCAATCAAAATCAAACACCGTGGATATTCTGACACAGACCGGCATCACCACCGGCAGATCGAACGCTCTAATGCAATGGATACGAGCGACCGACCAGGGCTTAAGAAGTCTCGGATGTCTTGGCCATCCTCGTTCCATGGAACGACAAACACGTCCATCGGCAATTGTGTTGGAAATAAACGGTATGATGTGCGTCCTGACATGAAACATAATAAAGAAAATAGTTCAGGAAGATGACAAATCATCAAACCAAATGCATAATGATGTTAGAGTATGCCCGAAGGGTTAACCGATATGAAGTGTTTGGGAGGCGGGACGCGTGGGCTCTCGGTGTGATGCGTTATGCGTCTTGGACATGTCAGAGAACATGAGTTTAAGGCGTTCAGGAATCGGACTGTGAGGAAACCAGTCCACCCAATCAAAAGCATAATAATATCCATAGTACAGTATAAATGCGTGTCCAAAATACACATACAAACAGATATACATAGTATAGGCTAGTTTCTTAGTGTATTTTCTTCTTTTTTTCTTAGCTCTAAATTAAGTGTTGCTTGTGCGATTCAGTAATTTATGGGGGCACATTTGTGTGCGTGTGTATTTTTTGAGGAGGACACCGACGACGACCTGTGTGTGGGGGATACGTGTGTGTGTGGGTGTCTGGATTTCAAGGGTTTTCCACCTGAAAAGGTGGACCAGCAGCTTTTTTTTTGGCATAGGCTAGGTCTCAGTTTATTGGTGAAGAGAGGTGGATCGAAGAAGACTAGCCTACTTTTTCTAACAGGAAGGATCAGGCTGATGAGCTATCAAATAAGCCAACTAATGACTGAGGAAGGAACTGAGAAGGCCATTGGATGCCCTTAGCTACTCCTAGCTTATGAAAACGACATTGAAAAACAGCTCCGTATAGCTATTCAATACATGATTCATTTCAGTAGGGAATATGCTGTATCTATCAGAAATGTATCATGAATTTGGATAAGGCATTGAAATCTATATCTGACTGAATGTCTCAGCACTGAACAGCAGTATACTGGAAAATGTCAAATCTAAACTCATCAATTGATATAAGATAACTTGGCACCTCTTGCTTCTGTTACAAAATGACCTTCCATGTGACTAAAAGGCCATCAGTTCCCAGACTAATTCTTACATTGATTGTGCAGGCCTGTTTCAAACACCTTTGACAAACTGTAATTGTTGTTGGGGGATATTTGATAATGGTGTGTGCCTTAGACAAAGAGAAGCTGAGAGATAAATAGATGCCAATGCTGTTATGGCAAGCCATTCTTCCTGTGTAGCATTCTGATATCCCCAGATGTTTCTCCTGAAAGTGTGTGGGCGTCAAAGAGTGTGTTGGAGTGGCTGTGACTCCATACAGCATATCTCTCTCTCTCTCTCCTCTCTCTCTCATCTCTCTCTCTCTCTCTCTCTCTCTCCCCCTCTCCCTATCTCTCTCTCTCTCTCTCTCTCTCTCTCTCTCTCTCTCTCTCTCTCTCTCTCTCTCTCTCTCTCTCGCTCCCTGGCTCAGAAAGGCCAGATCTCTCCGGAACAGCAGCACAGTAAACAGGGTGATTATTACAGTAATAACACAGCCCGGTTCATTCGGTGGGCCCCCCAGGCCAGCCAGGAGCCCCAGTCCTGGCTTGCTTTCCCGTCAGGTTTCTTCTGTGGCACAGACGGCCTGCTCGGCAGGCTCCTGGGAGGAGGGCCAGCTCCGGCTGACTGGAGTGGAAGGGCTGATTTGTATTCTAGTCCCCAGGACACGCTCACAGCCAGTCCAAGCATTAGTGCAGCGGGGCTGACTCTGGCTGCCCTACTCTTCCAGTGGGCGGCACAACGTGAAGAGAGAGAGAGAGAGAGCCAAGTCGGCTTGGAGAGTGAGAGGGTGTGTGTGTGTGCGTGCGTGCGTGTGTCTTGAGTTTGCCCGTGTACTCGTGTGTGGTCATGTGTGCGTGAGGTCCGAAATATGTCTGTGTGAGAACGTGGTTGTGCACGGACACCTTAGGTCATCATCAGTGAAATGGTATGCATCTGTTCGTGGGTGTTTGTGTTGAAGGGCAAGCAGAATAGTGCAGTTTGAACAAATGTGTGCTAGTGAATAAATATGCCGTCATTTGTTTGGGTGTCATCCGAATGTGTATGTCTATACGATTGAGTGTGTGTGCGAAGGGGGAAGGGGGGGGGGCAGGGATGAGGGACAACTTCCGTTGCACGGCAACATTTTCTTTTCCTTCTTTTCATTTGTTAGGCCAATATTCCGCCTTCACACTGACGTCTGAATAATGGAGGCTGTGAACTGGGTGCCTCGGCCCCTGTGTTGAATTGATCAAGCTTTATTAACAACTATTTGGCTCCAGCCGCTCTCCTTGTAGCCCAGGGCTATCTGTCTTTGGACACGCACAGATGCTCTTTCCCTCACTGCTGTTCTGAAGGCACATGCTGAAGCTGGCCTCTGTTTACATGCTGTTGTTGACATGCTCTGGCGGAGCGCTTCGAGAAGGGGAAACAGCCCTCTCCTGCTATTTCAACCGCTCGCCGCTCCAGCCTCGAGTCGCAACAGTATTCGACCGATCCTGGCGTCTTCCCCACTCATCTGAGACCCTCACCTGTGGATCAGCCGCAGAACTTTCGATTAAAGGTCGATCTCAGTTGTAAGACTAGGATTGGGACTGGGATCAAAAGCAGAACTGCATCGATGTAGTTCAGTTGTTGACGGTAATTGCTTTACCGGGCCATTCCGTTAGCTAGTGCCTGCGTCAGTGTAAGCATTGCTATAGGGTTGGGTGGACAGAGTCTTCTTAAGTGTTGTTTCATAAATGATTTAAATGTATGAGTGGTAGTCTTTTTTGGGGGGTATATTGTACTGTAACCAGCAGAATGGCTGTCTGGGTAGTGTTCTGTTTTCCCCAGTGTACGAGTGTGTCTTCTCCCCTCACTTTGTTTTAATGACAGTTTTGTCAATCGATTTGTCCGTTTATACTAATGTGAGTTTATCTGTCATCATGTCCAACTCCCAATGCACTCTGGGAAGTTAGCGAGAAGAAAGAATGACCGACACTGAACCGAGGAACCGTTCAGTTCGTAATTCTGTTGCTATGGCAACATCCACTTTAGTGGATGAGTATAACCGATACATTTACCCAAAAAGGCGAAGCCTCAAGGCACTGATGGTATTACTGTATGATGTTTCAGCACGTACCATCAGGCATACATTATGAGTTTGGGTATATAAAGAACACATTGAATAATGATTTTCTCTTCCTTGCTGGAAACCCCCTGGTGCTAAGTCACCAAGCAATGAAAGTATCTTACTCACTCCTCTCCAAGTTTCAACCCCCCCCCACCCCCCTCTCCTTCTCTCCCACACGGCTCCAGGAATTCTCTACGCCTCGTTCTCCCCAGCTGGTATCCAGGGGTGAGCCATAAGCTCCAGGCTGCTCTTTTGGCTGCTGATTGGCTTGCTGCCATGATCATTTAGTACTTAATTAGATACACCTACAATCAATTACTGCCACAGCCGCATTGTAATCTTAGCACACATTCAGTCACTGCAGACTACAAACATCTGCATGTATTTTATTATAATCTGGAATTATGTCAACAATGTTACAGGTTATGGTTTTCTGTCTTCATACAGTTGAATATGTTTCCTGTCAACCTCTTGCTCTAAAGAGTATCAAGGTTTATTTATTTTTTGCTGCACTCTTTGTAGCTGTTCACTGCTACTGATCCAGGGATCTCAGGCACAAGCCTTGGAGGTTTCCATCACTGACACCAAATAGGTTGTTCTCAGCAGGGGTCCTACTGGGGGCCCCCAGGGTCCTCCACATCTAGGCTTCCTGCTCATTACGCTGTCTCCTCTGAGGTGCCCAAAGGCTGTGGTTAAGCCCTCCTATGTTCTGTCTCTGGATCCAGCATTACTGGCACATCCTCCTGCCTCCCAGTGCTTGAGCTGTACATGGTGTTTTTTTCAAACTCCTTCAATCGTGATGCGCAGCGTTTTGATCCTTTTCTATATTTTGCTGTTGACCTCCTGTCGGTCAGCTTCTTTTATCATTGATCTTAGACCTACACAGCTGTGTCCTGTGGCTCTGGCCTCTCCATCTCAGACAGCGTACACGAGGCTCACCGCTCCACACCTCACCCATAGCTCACTTCCCTTCCAGTTTGTCGATACGCGTGCACAAACTGATTTCTCAAAATGTTCGTCTCTAATAATATCGCTCCCATGACTCCTTTGTCCATCATAATTACTTGCTTTCATTGAAGCAATTCTCCTTTTTTTCCGGGGGCCTGTTCTCTTATCATCTTGTTCCAGCGCTCCAAATGGGATATATTGACTCCTTCATCTCTATCTCTTTCCTTGCCTTTGTCTCTCTGGAGTGAGGTTCTTCTTCTAGCCTCGCCGTTCTCTCGGACAGCCTTGTTCCTGCTTACCCCTGTGTTATAATCACACCGGCTCTCTTTATCTTCAATCTATACTTTTGACCCATTCATCGTCCTCTTGTCCACAGAGATCACTATCAGACGCACTCCTCGCCGAACCATTCAGAATCTCAATCTGTCCGTATCCCCAGGCTGTGATGAACTGGCCACCCTTAACTCTGCACTTGTCCTTCTTCCCCCGAGGCCCACCAGACCGTTGTCTGTGTGCCGTCCCAGAAACCCATACACCCATATGGAAAGAACAGATAAACCACGGTCATGTATAGGAGTATTTTCCTGGGAGTGATCTGGGATTGTAAACACAATCGTGAAACTGACAACAACACAAACAAGACATATTTGTGGGAAAGTGCCTCAACACCACTGTGTGTGTGTGTGTGTGTATTTGTGACATCCGTACATTGAATAACACGTTCATGCCTGAAGGAGTTTCTCATTTAAATCAAAGACCAGGGGGAAGTTGTAATACCATGACCACAATTTTGAGGAAAACCAACAGCTAGAAAGTCTTCCCTTCAAGGTCTCAAAGCAAAGTGACGTGTGCTTTGATGACCAGACCCAGTCGCATTCCTTGGGGGGGACGACTGTAGTATCATCGTCCTTTTCATTCACCCGTCCGACACAGAGAGGGCCCTCCTTCACAGACGGTCCAGAGCCATGCAGGGGTGTAAAGACAGTTGCCATCACCAGATATCTCCCCCCCCACCACCATCCACCCCCATCCACATGAAAGGACTGCGATGGCCCACGATCCAATTCTCACATCGTGCTGTGCGACGGCAGGCGTGGAGGAGACGGCCTCGTGGAGTAACGCTCCAGGCTACCGTCTCCGTGGAGCGCTGTCCGTCATCGGGAAGAGACAGACGCCTCTGGCGTTAGCTGGATGCCAGCACAGCCACTCACACGCGGTCGTAGCGGATTGGGGGAAGGAACAAAACGTTGTGCCCGATGGGCAAAGTAGAATGGAAAAGCGACGGGGTGGATACGATAGGCAGCACCCACCCACACACAGGGAGAGAGGACCTGGTTTTACATCAGGAGCCGGAAACGAATCAGAGCGGCGACAGCTGAGTTACAGCACCCGGGGACGGGGCGCGTCTCGTGCAGGCAGAGATGAAGACCTAATGTGTGTGTGTGAGTGTGTGTGTGAGTGTGAGTGTGTGTGTGAGTGTGTGTGTGGCGGAACGCCTCTCCCCACGTTTCATCTGAGGCACAACTTCCTGTTGTCGTGCCTCAAACACCATGCCCCAGCCCCGGGAGACATATTTTCCCCGAATTACCGGGAGGATCTCAAACTCCAACTCGCTGGATAATTACAAAAGTGTCAGCGCTATTCGCAGAGGGAGGAAAGATGGCAGCAATAACAGCAGGGCCCGGCCCCGGCTGCCCTACACACAGCGCTCTGTGGCTCGATCCAAGGCAGGTCCGATGGCCAAACAATACGGCCACCGCTGAACCACTCGGGGGGAGGGTTGTCGTGCGCGTGACATCGATAGGTCGTTCCGAGTAATGCACTGGTTCGGCGTACCGCGTGACGCGTGCGACAGGGAATAATTGATGGATCGAGTGATGGATCGGAGATGGCCCTGGTCTGGTCAGGCAGATGTTGGGCTTCAGAAGGAGAAGGAGCCCCCCTCTTGCCTCACTGTGCTCCGGTCGTATGTGAACTGGACCGGAAACGCCGGCCTCTGACTCACTAGCATTGCGTAAGCATTAGACGAAGAACATTTTGCTCGGAAATATATAGATGTAGTCGTTGCACCAGGCAATGTTAAGTGCCAGAAGTTTGTAGTTCTGTTGATAGGACAGGGTAGTGTATGTAACTAGACCTATTGATTCTTCGTTTTGGGATATTTGTAATTTGTTTATTGTGTCGGATCTTTACCTTTTTTTTTGTGCAGTGTGATGATGTATGTTTCTCGCTCTGTGTGCACATGAGTGTTTGTGTGTGTGTGTGTGTTTTTGAGGAGGGGGTAGCATCGGAGTGTCTGAGTCGAGGCATGAAAAAATGCATCGATGTCTATGATTCAGAGATCCAACCAAACAACAAACACTACGGCATCTCTCGGCAATGTATAGAAGCACTCGCGAAGCATGCAGGCATGTCGACGAAGGTTCGTGGGAACACTCAAGGTTTTTACATTATGCATGAAGTGGCTTTTGATGTATGGCTACAGCTAACCGAAAGGTACAGTGAAAAAGGTAATACACACCCATGTGTCTCCCACAGGAGACACCACTTATACAGTTCCTGACCTCCGCTACATCAAAGTGAGAACACAGTCTGTCTTGTCAGAGCCTTGAGTCTGGTCTGTGTAGGTCATGTTAGCACATTGACATGCACCATTCGGGCTATTGGATCGTATCAACAAAATTGAAAAAAGTATGCCCTGAAGATTGGGGATGGTACTCTGAGACGATGCTGTACTTGTCAGTTTGACATCTGGCTGCTCTGTAAAAGTGCAGGAGCTGTTCTCGGGCCCGGGCCAAGCCATGAGTATTTCAGTAGCAGCGCTATGCTTCACCGCTCCGTGACTGACAGGCAGTGCAGGTCAGCAGCAGAGAGCCGGAACCGGGTTCCTGGTGATGCAGAGGCTGGCTGGAGGCTCTTCCCTATAACTCTGACACACAGACTCATTCATTAACATCAGCGCTCAGCAGTCCTGGTCTCTCTCTCTCTTTTCTCTTTTTCTGTCTCTCTGGCTCTCACTCTCTCTGTATCTCTCTCTCTCTCGGTATCTCTCTCCATGTCACATATATTCAGTCCACTCTCACCTCTCACTGTGTAAATCCGTCCAATCCCTCAACTCACCAACTCATCCCTGCTTATTTTTATTGGGGTCATTTCAGACTTATTCCATTTTTATTCTGGCCGCGGGGATCGACATTGTTCCCATCACTTTTAACAAAATGACTACTTGAGAGCGAATTGTAGATTGGCTCGGTCGGGAGGGGCATCTCCATCGGCTTGGTCTCTTCCTAGCGTGGAGAGACTGTGATCGCCAGTGACAGATGAAGACGTGAGTGGTGCTACGTGTCTAGAGGCTGTCTGCCCTGATCGGAGCCCAGCCTTTTATGGCGGTCGGGTGGGCAGAGGACAAGACACGCCAGGCGGCGAGTGCAAAGAGGGCAAGGAGAGAAGAGCAGAGCGAATGGGCACGGTGAAGTGAGGAGAGAAGAGCAGAGCGAATGGGCACGGTGAGGAGAGAGAAGAGCGAATGGGCACGGTGAAGTGAGGAGAGAAGAGCAGAGCGAATGGGCACGGTGAAGTGAGGAGAGAAGAGCAGAGCGAATGGGCACGGTGAAGTGAGGAGAGCGCGTGGCTCGGGAGCAGAAAAGGAAGGGCAGCTGTCACAACAGATCACCGGCGGTCTCTCGTTTTCTCATATCAGATTTGAACCGAGCGTCGTCCGGGATTGGTCCCGTTCCGTGTCGCTCATCTGGCCACATAGGCACAAGCCATTGGAGCGCATGCAGGGGCCAGCCCTCCTCTCTGTCAGGGTGCTATAAATAGGCGTAGAGGAGGCCCCAGGCACCAACTGTAATGAGATTAAACCCAACCAGCTTCAGCTCCCAGTGTTTATTGAGCTTTATTTCAGCTTCCTTTCTGTATTTCAATGTGTACAAGGAAGATATTGAGTGCGTCTGCCTTTGCGTGTGAAGCACTGAGTGTGAATCGGTTTGAAGGGTTTGAATGTGTGTTTGAGTGCGAGTTCAGCTGTATGTCTGTGTGTGTGTGTGTGTGTTGTAATGTCCTCATTTTGCACCCCGCAGGGTATGGCACATCTCCTAGAGATGTTCGTCATGAGGGTAAAGCGCTTGTCACCACAGCATTTTGCCATCAGAAGGCTGCGGTTGCGACCACGGAGTCGAAATCGTCAGCGGCATCTCACGTTCGTAAGAGACGAGTGGCTGGTATTCAACAGGACACTGCACCCGTTAGGCCTTTGCATCTCCAGTGTGAAGGAATGGGAACCACATTGTCCCGGCCTATTGTTTATCCCTCGCTATTGTTTAAGCATGATCCATGAATACTATGCAAAGGAGGTCCTCAGCTGAGTGCTCGTGTGGGTGGGTGTGCACGTGCGTGTTTTTTCGTGCGTGAGAGAGAAGGAGGTGTGTACGTGGCCGTCTGCCTGCATGTGCGAGCCTGATCGCAAGGCTGACTGTGTCTGGGGACGGGCAGAGTGGGAGACATCCAGTCTGTTTGGCCATACTGCTCATTCACAGCCCAGACTCCCTCACTCCCAACGTGTTGGAGCGTCTTTCCTGTTACTAGACTCCGCAGCACAGGCCTCGTTAACCAATCAGCGCTGTTCCTCGGCGCCCTGCTCCATTAATTACGGTGCGCGGAGAGCAGTCCAGTCCAGTCTGCTGCCGCCAGCCAAGATCGGATACGCTGTTTGTCTCCTCGTCCCAGTCTCATTAAAGGTATAACATGATTTCCATGCACATTAATGTAGAGCACGACTGAGCTTGATTATAAGGATATTCGTCAACCCGCATGAGAGAAATGAAGATGGTGAGGGAGAGAGGGAGAGGGAGAGAGAGAGAGAGAGAGAGAGAGAGAGAGAGAGATAGAGAGAGAGATAGAAGAAAGACAAGAAACGATGGGTGGGGGGTGGGGAATGATGGTAGATGAGGTAGACCGGTGGGTGTGGGGGGGGCTACAAAATGATGGATGTGTGATGGCCATACAGCGAGAGATAAACATCGCACTGATCAATTAAATTGGACTCCACTCAGAAGTGCCCCAGCAGGGTGCATTGACAGGAAGATGGAAAAGAAGCCCTAAAAATAATATCACCCGTTTATTTCGCCAAGCCTATTTCTGCCAGGATGCGTAGAACGAGAGAATGCCAATAGAAACGGTTCATCCTGTTACTCTGTGCTGGAACAGCAGGGCCACCGCTGGACTCTGGTAGAATGGGTGGACAGAGATTGGTTCAGACCCCAGAACAAGAGTATATCCAAATACTGTCTGGATGGCAGTAAGAGAGCCAGATGCTGAGAGCCAAGGCCATTGGCTACACGTCAAACACAGCCATTTGATGTGCTCCACCAAAAGGACACCGAGGCTGAGTCGTGACAGGCTTGTGTTGGGAAACAGTTTGAAGTCTAAAATTATACTGCTTATATCTCAAACAAAGGGTGGAAATGAAGTAAAGAAGCCACATGGAGAATGACGAACAGACCCATGCCAGTCAGGCAGGCGGCTCCCTTCTATGGCAGTTCTATGGCCTCCAGGCAGTTTATAAAGGCAAAATAATCCACTCACCACAAAGCTATTCCTTCACTAATGACTAGTTTGCAGCTATAAGATAATCACACTGTTGTTCTACCATTAATGGAATCCTCATGGCTAATACCTCCAGTGGCTTGGTCTACTGTAATAGCTGTTCAGCTTTCGACATTTGTGATGTTTGATGCGATGTATTACAGTATCTGAGATACCAACACTGCATCCTTTAGTTGGGTAGGCATAAAGGGTTTTATTTGTTATTGTATTCATCATATAGCCAGATAGAATATTTCTGCAGTACATATCTAGCACAAAAAACAACATGTGAAACATACAGCTCTGCTTTCTTGACAACCTCACCGTTTTGCCTTATCTAGTGTAAGAGATTGTGCCCCATTATGTCAGTGATTATCAGTCTTTTTTGTTTCATACACTGGCATCCCTCTTTGTGGTGTGAAATCTTGTGACAAATCGTTTGCTAGGATTGCTTATTAGTGTGTATTTACGTAACTTTACAGTAAATGGGATTATATGTGACAGAATTGAGAGAGGGCTGAAAGTACATACAGATAGATAGATAGATAGATAGATAGAGATAGATAGATAGATAGATAGATAGTCAGTCAGTCAGTCAGTCAGTCAGACAGACAGACAGACAGACAGACAGACAGACAGACAGACAGATGGATAGATAGATGGATAGACGGATAGACGGATAAATAGATAGATAGACAGAGAGATAGATACCTAGATAGATACATAGATAGATAAAAAGGTCAATAGACAGAGCCATGTGGGGGCACTGAACACAAAGTCGCCGAAAAAAGACTGATTGACGCAAAGACTGTGGGAAGGATAGAGAGAGATGGTGAGATGGCGATGAGAAACAGAGCTCCAGTGACACAAAGGTAGCTCTCGATGACTCATGCGCTCTCTCTCTCTCTCTCTTTCTCTCTCCATCTTCATTTCATCCCTCTCTCTCTCTCTCTGCTTCTCTCCCTCTCAATCTCCTCTCTCTCTCTCTCATATCTCTCCTTCTCCTCCATCTCTCGTTCTCTCTCTCTCTCCCATCTCGTCTCTCTCTCCTGTCCTCTCTCCTCTCTCTTTCTCTCTCCTCTCTTCTCAATCGAAGGTCTTTCATCTCGTCGTCTCTCGCTCTTCTCGACTGGTCTCTCTCTGCTCTCTCCCTCTCATCCACCTCAGTCTCTCTCTCTGATCGGTCCGTCGGCAAGTTCAGTCCGGTCGCAGGCTGCATGTCCTCTTTCTCTCTCTCGTCTCCTCTCTCATCTCTCTACTCTTACGTCCTCGGGTGCTCGGATCGGCTCCTCTCCACTCGTCTTTCGGTCTCGGGAAGCCCTCACTCCGTCCGGTCTCATCAGGGAATCGCTTCGGATCTCTCGTCCCTCGGGTTTCTCGGGCTCGTTCGCGGGTCTCTTGCTCGTCGTCTGCCTGATCTGTCTCAGATCTTCGGCTCTCTAGGCTCGCATTCTCCTACGTGCTCTCCATCACTTTTGTCTCTCTAGGGTCTCAGCTCTCTGTCTCTTCTTTCTCCGTCTCCCTGCTCTCTCTGGGTCTCCCTATAGCTCCTTCTTCGTCTGCTCTCTCTCGTCTCTCTCGTCAGCTCTCACTCTCGGTTCTCTCTCTATATCTCTTTATAACTCTCTTTAATCTGCTCTCTCATTCGTTCTCTCTCGTCAGGTCTTTAGAGTGCTCTCTCTCTGCTCTCTCCCTGGTCCGTCGCGTCTCTCTCTCTCTCTCTCCTGGAGCTCTCTCCTCTCTCTGCTCTCCATCTCTATCTCCACACCGCACCCTTTCCACTCTCCTTCCTCTCCACTCCTGGATTCAATAAAAGAGCCCCGCAGCCCCAGCTGCAGAGAGGAGTTACGCGCTCCATCTCAGAGACAGGGTGATGTGCTAAAAATACAGCTTCTTGTGTGGGCTGCAGTGGGCGTTCGGGGAGGGCGGGCGATGTATGAAAGATGGTTTACACATCACGTATTTTTTGTGCGGAGAAACCACAAAGCATTCGAAACAATTAGGGCCGATCCCGTTCCTACACAACCTTTCCTTGTTTACCAACACCCATTTCTCCCCAGTTTCCTCCGTGTGTATGTTCGAATTCGGTTTCCAATGGGGGCCCCGGAATTGACTTTTGCATGGGCTGATATGGTAAAATGATTAATACCGATCCGATTACTTCATTAAAATAACCTCCCTTGATTCCTGATCCATGGCCCACTTAAAACGTCTGTGTTGGAAAACCTGAGTGTCCCCGGCATTCCCGAGATGAATGAATTTGATGAGACATGATGAGAAAATCGATAACACTCAGTTTGTGTTGCAAGAAAACGAGACTCTCTGGATGCCAAAGCAGTTATTTCTCTGTAGACCAAAGCTCCGTGCACACCAACCACAGGCCATTACCATGTAACAAACCCCCTCATTTGTGGAGCCCCGGCTGACTCAAATGAAGCAGAACACCATTGAATGCATCTCCCCGTCTGTCTTCTCTCTGGATTCTCCTTCTGTGTCAGTCACTCCATCTGTTTAGCCTGGGTTTCTCTTACTCAGATCCAACAGAGTGGGGCGGAACATGCCTGTTCTCCCAGAGCACCGCCCTGCAAAAAGCTGTTCTCCCAAGAAGGCAGCACTCATTAAACAAACACTTGTCTGGCTCCCTGTGACATTCCTCCCTCATTACCGCAGGGTGGAACATCGGGGATGTCGGAGCAGTCCCGATTCCTTTTTTCTCGAAACCGTTGACTTTGCCGCTAAACGGCCCTGAAATCCTCAAGGAGAGTTTCCGTGTAAAGGTTAGGCTGCTCGGCGGCGAGGGAGGGAGGACAAGCAGCGGAAAGGAGACGGGGTGGGTGTGTCGTTCTCTCAGCTGTGGATTAGGCAGGAGACCACGTGGGACTGGGCCCCCTGAGGGAGGGACACTGATCCTGCAAAAAAGAAGAAAGATGGAAGGAGCAGGGAGGGGAGGGAGGGAGGCTAACATTAGCATGGCTCAGCCCTTGACTGGCAGATATCTACAAGCTGGGGAGCACAATGACAGAGGCTGCCACTGCCGACAACGCGGAAATAGTGGATGTGCACGGCCCTACAGTTTGTAGTATTTGTACAGCGGAGAGTACGGGGAACGTTTTTCATACTTTCTCCCATTTTACCTATTGGTTTTGTGCGATGACAGTTACTGATTGAGTGCACCAGAGGGGTGTACATGCACAGTATATGGTGAAACAGAGTCAACCGACATGGCAATACGGGTTACGTTGACAGTGAAGAAAAAGAAAAAAAAACCCTGACTGAGCAGAACCTCGTACCTGAGTCGAGATTCATCTCGAGAGTTGGGAAGTTTTCTGCGATTTGCAGATACGCTGACGCTAATGCAGAGTGATGCTGCCACTGGTGGGCTCTGCTGAACACAGACATAAAGACAAACAACAAGGCAACAGAGACCCAAAGTACAACTGTGGTGGGGGGACGACAGCCAGTCGGGAAACTGTGCCGTCGGATGTCAACGGATCAATCTGGAAGATGTGCATTTCAGACAATCCTCCGCGTTTTGCGCGGTGCCGTCACTCAACGGCTCGTGAGTACGGTCCTCTCACGCCGGTGAGTGTGTGGGCTCACAGTCGATGGAGGGGCTGAGCGGCGGGAGCCGAGTGGCATCCTCGGGAGTGGAAGCCCGCATCCCCGGGCTCAGCCAGGCGAGGATTGTCAGAGGAATCAATTGTGTCGCCTCTCCCGCTCCTTCCTGAAAGGCATGTGCTCCCTGTTCCTCTCTCTCTCTCTCTCTCTCTCCTCTCTCCCTCCTCCTCCTCCTCC
>CAEFZP010003484.1:0-24886 GCA_903064625.1 Mallotus villosus | reverse complement strand
CTCTCCCCCGCTCCCCTTCAACTCCGATCTCCCTCTCCCGTCTCCCCCCTCACCTTCCCCTCCGTCCCTCGCATCCCCCGCTCCCCTTTCACTCCTATCCCCTCTCCACCCTTTTCCCTCCCTCCCCTCACCCTTCCCTTCCGTCCCTCTCTCCCCCGCTCCCCCTTCAAGTTCCTATCTCCTCTCCCCTTCGTCCCCTCTCCCCCTCACCCCTTCCGCTCCTCACTCTCACCTTCTCCCACACGTTAATCGCTGAGGAGTCCCTACAGCTTAGTTGGATGGAAGGATGGCGTTTAGAAATGGCAGAGATGTCGGTTCGATTCCCCCTCGCTACCCACATGCATGTCGAACGGGTCCTGTGTGTGGGTTATTAACGGAACTGCAAGTCTCTAAACAGTGTTGTGTGTGTGTGTGTGTGTGTGTGTGCAGATCAGCTGAGATTGAGCAGGATGATGATGATGATGATGATGTGTGTGTGTGTGTGTGTGTGTGTGCTGATTCTGGTAAGGAGGTGAATTAGAATTAGAGAGGGAGTAAGCAGGATGGGCTTATGGTTTTACTGGGGCGTGATACTGTAAGCCTACATAAACACTCACACACACGCACTCACACACACCACACGCACACACACGCTCCAACACACACACAACACACAGATCAATAGAGTGTCTCTCATTTAGAGCTTAAAGAGAGAGAGAGAGAGGTGCTGTAAAACAGTAAGCCTACTGATAACCTTCATGCCATGCTTGTAATACTCTCACGCTTTTATATAACCTGCTGTAGCTGTCCAGACAGACACACACACACACACACACACACGGAGGCCTTTGAACTAATCACGACCAATTTGAATGGCCGTACAGTAGGCCTCTGTTGTCTGGCTGAAGCCTGGGACTCGTCTGGCCCCCTCTGCCCAGGCTGTGTGCCCTTTGTTGGGGCGTCAGCTGGTAGAAGAGCCCAGGTGGCAGCCAGGCACGTACTGGAGCCACCTGCTCGAGAGCGAAGACAATGTGAGTGTTGGGGACGACTTGGCTGACCTACATTGTTGCCGTGCGCACAACGAGAGTCTAGACGGTTGTGTGTTCACCTCCCTTTGCCCCTGCACACACACACTCCAGTGTAGCCTAACTGCATACATCAATGGAATCATTTCTCATCTTCTACTCCCCCCTCCACACACACACACACACACACACACTGCCCTCAGTGGCCCAGGTTCCAGGTCAGTCCCTGTGCATGTGGGAGAGAGAGATAGAGAGAGAGAGGGAGGAGGGAGAGAGAGGGAGAGAGACAGGAGAAAGAGGGAGAGAGGAGAGAGAGAGCTAGCCAGATGGTGGTCAGAGTCTGACTCTTATCTATTCCTTATGGTTTATCTGTTTGTTTGTGTCCACAGACCGTGTTTGTTTGGTTGCCATGCTGTCGGCGAGGGGACAGGAGGGTGGGATGATGGAGGGGCGAGCATGGGAGCGTGGGCGGGGCGGATGGTTTGAGCCTCTGTTTGTTTGTTTGTTGTGTTTGTTTGTGTATTTGTTTTTTCTTCTCTCTGACTGATTGCCTTTCCCCCATTTCTTTTTTTTCTTCTTGCTAATCACTAATACGATCCTCTGCTTTGGACTTTAATTACTGATCGTTTGTGTGTGTGTGTGTGTGTGTGTGTGTGTGTGTGTGTGTGTGTGTGTGTGTGTGCGCCTCCCAGTATATGTGTGTGGCGTGTGGAGTTCAGTCAGTGTGCATAGGTGGTAGCCTACAGTCCTTGGATGCAGAGGCACGTAGGCCTGTCCGAGCATCTGTTCAGTTCTGCCAGGCCGACTAGAGGCTTAGGCATTGTGGTAAATCTACCCACGTTGTGATAGGAAGTAGACTGGAACATGACGTCTCCATCACTTTTCTCTCTCTCACGCTCTCTCTCTCTCTCACGTCTCTCGCCGTCTCCACTCTCTCTCTCTCTTCCTACCGCCTCTCTCTCCAAAGTGCTCTGTCTCTCCTCTCGTCTCTCTCTCCTCACGCTCTCTCACGCTCATCCTCTCTCTCACACTCAGCTCTCCATCCGCCACTCACTGTCACACTCTCCTTATCTCGTGTTAGATATCCTCTCGCGCTCTCCCGCGCTCTGTCCATCTTGTCTCTCCTCTGTCTCTCTCTATGAGAGTGTTTGTTTTGGGTGATTTATCATATGATTGAGTGTACGGGTCATCAGTGCAGTCGCAGGGAGACTATGTTTTCTAAGA
Organism: Mallotus villosus; assembly: GCA_903064625.1. NCBI lineage: Eukaryota > Metazoa > Chordata > Actinopteri > Osmeriformes > Salangidae > Mallotus > Mallotus villosus. The sequence goes on along the minus strand of CAEFZP010003484.1, from coordinate 22,658 downwards.
TCCAAACACCACCAGCTGTCAGCAGGCCGCAGCAGAGCCAGACTGCTGAGCCCGCGCCATCGGTCCACACCCGACCCCCGCCCATCTCACCCACCCGCCTCCTCACCCGCCTCCGCGACTCACGCTCCGTCCTGTTCCAAGGGCGAGACCTCGGCTCGCCCCGCCGCCACCCTGACTGGCGTTCGCGCCAGGCTCCGAACTCCCTCACGATGACCTCACCCCTCCTCTACCCAGAGTGCTCTGCGTCTCGCCTGACCTGCACAATAGGACAAAGGCAGATGAGTGTGTGTGTGTGTGTGTGTATGTGTGTGAGTGAACTGTGATTGCACTGTGTCTGGTAGCCCCTTCTCATTATCGTCATAGGTCGGACATTTCAGGTGTGTGTGTGTGTATGTGTGTGTGGTGTGTGTGGTGTGTGTGTGGGGTGTGTGTGTGTGTGTGTGTGTTTATGTGTACCTGATCAGACGGCAGTGCGAACTCCTCCTGGCCACCCAAGGCCACAGTTCACAGTCCTGTCTGACATGTCTGTGCAATCTCTCCCCCCCTTCCCTCCTCCTCCATCCTCCCCCTTTCCTTTAATGCCAGTCTTCCTTTTCCTCCCTCCCTCCCCTCCTCCATCCCTTCCTTTCTTCTCCCCATCCCACCTTTCTCCTCTCCTCTCCCTCTCCTCCTCCTCCTTCTCCCTCTCTCTCTTTCCCTCCCTCTCTATCCTCTCCCTCCTTTCTCCCCTCTCTCCCTTCTCTCCACCTCCCCTCTTCCTCCTCTCTTTTCCTCGCCCCCACAGACTCTCCCCTTAACCACAGTCTGCTTAGCAACACCCACTCTCAACACCCCACTCCCACACCCACACCCTCACACACACACACACCCACTACAACACTCACACAGGGAAGGAAGAGCACCGTCCCCCTAGTCAGCTGCATCCAACTTTACCTCATTGGCTTAGGCCTTCTGCCTCCAGTGCTCTGTTTCTGATTGGCTCACACAGACTCACCCCCTCCCTCCTCCGACTTCCTTCTGATCTGGCAGGCTGGCACAGTTCCACCCTCCGACTCAGAGTTGAAAGTTTGACCAACGTGGCAGGGCTGCTTCTTTCCGTTCTGTGTGTGTGTGTGTTTGGGATGTAGAGAGTGTGTGTGTGTGTTTGGATGTAAAGAGAGTGTGTGTTTGGGATATAGAGAGTGTGTGTGTGTGTGTTTGTGATGTAGAGAGAGTGTGTCTTTGGGATGTAGAGAGTTTGTTTGTTTGGATGTAGAATTGTGTGTGTGTGTGTTTTGGGATGTAGAGAGTGTGTGTGTGTGTGTGTGTGTGTTTTGTGGATGTAGAGAGAGTGTGTGTTGTTTGGGATGTTATAGTGTGTTGTTTGTTTTTGGGATTTAGCTAGCATCGTGTTTGGGTGTGCGCCTGTTGTGTGTGGTGTGTGTATCTACTTGACAGTGAACCCTTTGATCATGCACTCCTGTCAGTTCCTCTCTGTTTCTCTTTGACTGAACGTATAGACCCGCTGTCCCTCTCCCTCCTCTCGCTACTCTTCCCTCCCTCCCTCCCTCCCTCCCTCCCCCTCGCTACTCTTCCCTCCCTCCCTCCCTCGCCTCCCTCCCCCTCGCTACTCTTCACTTCCATAGGAGGGTTTCTCTCCCCCCACCCCTTCCCTTTATGTTTTCCATCACCCCCCTCATCACCCCCCTATCCTAGCTGTGCTGGTTCTCTTTGGCAGTGCCAGTTGCCCCCACACCTCCCCCCCTCCCTCCCTCCCTCCCTCTCTCCTTCCCTCTCTCACCCCAGACTCTCCCTCTCTCCCTCTCTCCCTCTCTCACCCAGACTCCTCCTCCTCTCTCCTTCCCTCTCTCACCCAGACTCTCTCTCTCTCCTCCTCTTGGCACATCCAGTTGGGGTCAAGGTCCAGTCACGTGGATAGTGTCGCACCACTTCCTACTGTGCCACACTGTGTGTGTGTGTGTGTGTGTGAGTGTGTGTGTGTGTGTAGTCTAGAACAGTGGATATTCTAAGATAGCGTTAATCCTAACCATCATCTCATTATCAGCCATGCTTAGTAGTACAATCATTTCATTCTCGAATTAAAACCAATATTCGCATTGGGGTGGAATTACGATTTAGCATTCAATTAAGCTTATGATTTAACGCGAGTTGAAACGTTCCTTGCAGTCGAAACTTTCCAAATAAAATGTTTTCCAGCTCGTAGACTTGCGTGTACAGTATGTGGGACAGATTTCTTCTGTGTGTAGTTAGTACTGTGCTTACAGAAATATTGAATGTTTTCAAATGTTGAGTGAATTAGGCTATTCCTCAAGAGAAGCGTATTTGGCAGGAGGAATGTTAGTTATCTCCGTTATCTGTAATGGTGCTTTGGAGAGAGTTGGCAACCTTGTACGGCATCCCCCCTACGTGTGCGAAGACTGTCCATGTGTGTGTGCGACGTGTGTGTGTGTGTGTGTGTGTGTGTGTGTGTAAGGTCATGTATGTGTGTGCGAGTGTGTTGGCGCCCATGGCCGTGTGTGTGTGTGTGTGTGTGTGTGTGTGTGATTTTGATTCTGGAGGAGGATGTTTTCCTTCTCTTATCATCACGTCCTTGGCCAAGCACGTGTGTGTGTGTGTGTGTGTGTGCGTGTGTGTGTGCATAGGAACTCACCAGACTTGGTACACACAGAAGACACATGGGACTAAAGATGGCTAAAGACAGTGAAATGTATAGATGGACGGACAAACTAGACAGACAGACAGACAGACAAGAATGTGAGGATATAAAACAACAGACAACTAGAAATAGGGCGTCGGACATACAGATGTACAGAGGAGAGAGGGAGAGAGAGAGAGAGAGAGAGAGAGAGAGAGAGAGAGAGAGAGAGAGAGAGAGAGAGACAAGCAGAGGTTTTACCTTAAAGCACCCCTCTGGCCGAGCAGGAAGTGTGTGTAACAGACGCAGCACAAAGGCTCAGTGTGTATCTGGGCCAACAGGAAGTGGGAATGTGGAACATAAATCAAGTCTCACCCTGGCCTTCCTTCAGCTACTTTCTCTACTGTACTCGCTCCCTCTTTCTCGGATTCTCTCTCTGTGTGTGTCTCTCTCTCTCTCTCTCTCTCTCTCTGTCTCTCTCTCTCGCTCTCTCTCTTCTCTCTCTCTCTCTCTCTCTCTCTCTCTCTCTCTCTCTCTCTCTCTCTCCTCTCCTCTCTCCTCTCTCTCTCTCTCTGTCTCTCGTCTCTCTCTCTCTCTTCTTCAGTTCCCTCCTCGTTGCTCTCCCCCCGGCTTCTCTAGTCTCTTTCTCTCCGTCGCTGGCGTGCTCTTCTGCTCATACACTCCAGAGTTTAGCCTGCGTGTGTGTGTGAGTATATTTGCATACGGTGTGTGTGTGTATGTGTGTGTATGTGAGAGAAAGAGAGAGAGTTGAGTCTCCTGGCTTCGAGCCTAGCCCTTCCTTATTTGCATCTCCCCTTCTCCCGCCACCGTGTGCCAGGAAAACGCCCCCCGGTGGCCACACGCTGCAATGACACCTGCCTAATCCCTGCCTCTATCGGTCCGGGAGCTCAAGGTAGCAGAACCCCCCCCCTCCCCCCTCTACCCTCCCCATCCCTCCTCCCCCTGCCACTATACCCCCCCCCTCAACCTCCCCCCCCCTTCCCTTTCCGGCCTTTGTGAGAGGTGTGTTTATTTGGGCTAGCCAGGGGTTGCTTTAGGACTCTCCTTCACACACACACTCACGCACACACTCAAACGCTTTTGTGCCCCGACCCGCGCCCCCCCGCCCCCTCTGACTGACTCCTTAAGCAGAGATGAAGGGTGACAGGGTAATAATGCGGGTGTCAACACCGCTTACAGGGCAGTTATATCAGTATCAGCTCTACGGGGGACCGTTCACACTCTGCTGGGCAGGGCCGCGGACCGTGGCGGGGGCCCCTTTTAGCGCAGCACACACACACACACACTCTGCTGGGACAGGAAGAGGATGGAGCTGTTTGGACGACACATTCAAAGACACAAAGCGTGCACACACACAATCAGGACTTTTGACACACATACACACATATATACAGTATAGACACACACGCACGCACGCACGCACGCACGTACACCACAGGTGAGTCTCTATGACACACTACACGTCTGTCCACATATCCACAGCACGTCGTGCGAGCGAGATGGACGTGCTCGAGGAAGCCGCAGGCGCTTCCGCATCCCGTCCAAGAGTCCCTACTAGAATAGTACTAGTTTCGTGTATGTTAACACAAACACGGGGCCGCGTGTGGGCGTGTCCGTCTGTCTCCACCCAGTCCCCTCTCCCCCGCGCCCTCGGGGTCCCTACAGGACTCTGGAGCGGCGGCTCTCCCGATAGCGAGTCTGTCTGCGCTCCTCCCGGCCCTGCGTCACACGCCCGCCTAGCCCGATATTCACTAGGAATCAATGTTCTGTTCGTGGGGGCTGTGACCAGCACGCATAATAATAATCACTAAACCCAAGGACCCCAAGGGGCCCTGCTAATATCGCAGCCGGGCCCTGTAGCAATCAGCGGCTGTTAGCCGGCGGCGGCGGCGGCTACACCTGTGTCGACGTGGTCGCCGCGGGGCCCCACACCGCGAGGCTGCGAGGATTCGGTTGCAGGGGCGAAGGTGGCGGTGTTCCGGGGGATGAGAGGATGACTGGAGGGATGGGGGAGGGAGGGAGGGAGGACGAGAGGGGTGGACGATAGAGAGAGCAGGCTGGGGATGAAAGAGAGGGGGGGGGGACTGGTGTGAGGGGGAGGAGGGGAGGGGGGGGTGTACGGGCATGCAGCCAGCCAGCTCCTCCCCCACCCCCCCCTCCCCTCCTTCACTTCCCTCCTCTCCTCTGCTGGCCTGTCCTCTCCCCTCCATCTCCCCTCCTCCTCCTCCTCCTCTCCTGGGTCCTCTCTGCGTGGCGCGGGGCTGTTGGCAGAGCGTGGGCGCAGGCGGCACACAGACGGGGAGCACAGATGGGCAGCAAGCTGCGCCGGGGCGGCCAGGCACACCTGCTCCCACACCCAGACCCACCGCTACACCCCCCCCACACCCAGCCCCACCGCTACACCCCCCCACACCCAGCCCCACGCTACAACCCCCCCACACCCAGCCCACCGCTACACCCCCCCACCCGCGCTGCACGGCCTGCCTGCTGCCTGGCACCGGGACTGGGGCTGGGGGTGAGGGTGGGGCTGGGGCTGGGATAGGACTGAGGCTGGGGCTGGGATAGGGTTGGGGATAGGACTGAGGCTGGGGCTGGGATAGGGTTGGGGATAGGAACGAGGCTGGGGCTGGGGCAGGGTTGGGGATAGGACTGAGGCTGGGGCTGGGATAGGGTTGGGGATAGGACTGAGGCTGGGGCTGGGGCTGGGGCAGGGGCAGGGTTGGGGATAGGACTGAGGCTGGGGCTGGGGCTGGGGCTGGGATAGGGTTGGGGATAGGACTGAGGCTGGGGCTGGGGCTGGGGCAGGGTTGGGGATAGGACTGAGGCTGGGGCTGGGGCTGGGGCAGGGTTGGGGATAGGACTGAGGCTGGGGCTGGGGCTGAGCACGTCCGCGGACCTGTTCGAACAGGCAATCATTTCAAGTCACACAAGTGCACACACAACTCATGCTTGTGACACTGACTTTGATATTCAATATCTAAACATGCCTGCTTTGATACCTAATAGCCCAAGTCACCTTATCCGCTCGCTGGGGTCAACATCACACTTCTTCTTTAGGATCCCTGCTTCAGAACCCAACACAAATTGCCTGCATAAACGTTTGTTTTTTTAAGTAGTTAACTCTGGTAAAGCATGGTCTTACAAAACCATTAATAAAATATATAAATAAGAGAGAGAGGGAGGGAGAGAGGGAGGGAGTGGGAGAGAGAGAGAGAGAGAGAGAGAGAGGAAAAAAAGGGAAAATAATAAAATAAGGTCCAATAAAAGAGCGTAGTGAACATCTGTGTGGGATAGCTGGAGGGATTAGGAGGGTTTGGAACATTTTAAGCGCATTAAGGATTAAAAAAAAAGGTCAGAATGTTTAGCAACATACCGATAAACCTCTTAAGCGAAACCCAATTGGGAGGCTGCAGCGCGTTATCCTGTGTTTTGGGGAGAGGCAGGGGGTGGAGGAGGGTGGAGGAAAGAGGAGGGTGGTTGACTTTTGTTCCAGCCAAGGAGGGGGAATCTTTCTCTCCAGCACACACACACACACACACACACACAGACACGCACACAGAGTTTAATGTACGGTACAGATGGCCATACTTGTGCAGTCTTGTTTCTGCACTTAGGAAGGAGCGTGCTTAGCTTTGCATGTATTAGTATAGAACATGTACAATTCGTGACCAACACACACACACACACACACACATCCACGCATCCAAACACTTGTAAGAATCTGGACAGCTGTGGAGTCATTTGTCTGCATTTTCTACTTTCCTCCGGCATTTCACTCGTAAGCATCTCGTCTGTGACTATGCACTGATGTGTGTGGTGTGTGTGTGTGTGTGTGTGTGGTGTGTGGTGTGTGTGTGTGGTGGTGTCGCCCTCGCTGGAGCCATGTCATGTCGTGAGAGTTTAGTGTTGTTAATCTGGCCGGTGGCTTTGCTCTGTCACTCTGCTGTCCGTCTGCCGATCAGGGTGACAAGCTGAGCTCTCTGTGACCCCTGGGACTAGCAGGTCACCGCCACACACCACGGGGTCACACACACTATCACAGGGTCACACACACACTATCACAGGGTCACACACACACTATCACAGGGTCACACACACACACTATCACAGGGTCACACACACACACTATCACAGGGTCCACACACTATCACAGGGTCACACACACTATCACAGGGTCACACACACACTATCACAGGGTCACACACACACTATCACAGGGTCACACACACACTATCACAGGGTCACACACTATCACAGGGTCACACACACACTATCATAGGGTCACACACTATCATAGGGTCACACACTATCACAGGGTCACACACCACTATCACAGGGTCACACTATCACAGGGTCACCACACACACACCACAGGGTCACACACACTATCATAGGGTCACAAACTATCACAGGGTCACACACACTATCACAGGGTCACACACACTATCACAGGGTCACACTATCACAGGGTCACACACACACTATCACAGGGTCACACTATCACAGGGTCACACACACACTACCACAGGGTCACACACACACTATCACAGGGTCACACACACACACCATGGGGTCACACACTCACCAGGGAGTGTGTGGGTGAATACATTGATGGATGGATGGATAACAAATCTGGATGGATGCATGGATGGAAGTTTCCGGATGGACTAAGGGAGAGCCACCGGACCACGACCAAGGAAACAGACAGAGTGTGAAGGGGAGTGAAGGGAGAAAAGTCAGAGGATATGAGAAGCGGAGATGTGGAGGGGGTGGAGGGGGTGGAGGGAGCGTCCCCGAGGACACGTGGGCGGGGTGAGAGGAGACTCGGAGAGGAGCCAGAGGACGCTCGGAGGAGGTCCGAGGGGGGGAGGAGAGAGAGTGCAGGCACAGAGGGGAGGATGGAGAGAGTGTGAGAGAGTTGCGGGGAGGACGGGTTGTTAGACGCAGTGTGTGCGGGGGGGCGGGGGGGGGTCGAAGGCACTGCAGGGGGGCCTTCGCGGGGGGTGTCAGCAGGGTCTGTGCTGGGAATACAGGCCCAAGGCTGTGAGAGACAAGCGCCTGTGTGTGAGAGAGCTGCAGCTCTACCAGGGACCTGCCTGGGACTGGAGGAGTGGAGGCTGCTTGGCGGGGCTGTGGGGCTAGGGAGTGGAGGGCTATGGGGGGAGGTGGTTAGGGGGTGGAGGGCTATGGGGGAGGTGGTTAGGGGGGTGGAGGGCTATGGGGGAGGTGGTTGGGGGGAGGTGGAGTGGAGGGCTATGGGGGAGGTGGTTAGGGGGTGGAGGGCTATGGGGGATGAGGTGGTTAGGGGGTGGAGGGCTATGGGGGAGGTGGTTGTGGTGTTCATGATTCACAGCCTGGTTGTACTCTGTGGCTCTCAGGAGTGTGTAAGACCACGTTGAGGCCTGGCAGCGGCTGACTGGGGAAGACCTTGTGTGTGGGAGTGTGTGTGAGAGAGAGAGAGTGTGTGTGTGTGTGTGTGAGAAGGACAGCTTAGGTCTGTGGTGGCGGGCACGGTTTTCGGAGGCAAGGGTGGAGGCAGGGGGGCGGGGGGTATGTTTTGGAGGTGTGGTCGTGGAGGGCCTTCGTCGTGCCGCGTGCGGCGCTTTAAGGTTCACAGTCGGCGGTGCAGAGGAAGCGCTGCAGGGGGTGTGGATGGAGGGGTTTGGGTCGGAGGGTGGGTTGCTTGGAGTGGGGGGGAGGGGGGGGGGCAAGAGGGAGCTGCAGTGCCACGATTGGGGGCTGTGGGGAGGGCTTTGGGGGGGCTGCTGTGGGGAGATAAGGGGGGTCTGGATGTGTGGCGAGGGGGGGAGGGGGGGGCAGGGCTGGGTACTGCTGTGCCTGCAGCTGGCAGAGTGGTGATAACCAGCAAGCAGCCCCCACCCCCCCCTCTTCACCCCCCCACCACCCCCCCTCTTCACCCCCCCACCTCCCCTCTTCACCCCCCCCACCCCCCCTCTTCACCCCCTCAACCACCCCCCCCTCTTCACCCCCCCTCTTCACCCCCCCACCCCCCCTCTTCACCCTCCCTCTTCACCCCCCCACCACTCTGCACTGAATCCCAGCCCACCCCTCTGTGCCTCCGCCCAGCCCGACCCCGGGCCGTGATACTCTCTACACTCCACGCACTGATTCAGAGCCGTGCCCCAGAGCTGGATGCCAGTGGGGCTAATGCTAACGCCAGCCTATGTTAGCGGGGCTCATGCTAACGCCAGCCTCTGTTTGTGGGGCTAATGCTAACGCTAAGTCCTACCCTGGCTAGCGCATCTAACGTACCTGCTAACACATGATAAAGCTAGCTCCTGTTTCCTTAGGCCAATTGACAGGCTATTTATATGTGTGTGTGTGTGCCAGTGTACGTGTGTGCCAGAGTGTGTATTCCTGAGTGTGTGTGTGTGTGTGTGTACTGTCCGGTGGAGAGTCTACCGCCTCTTATCATCTCCAGGAGGCATCAAGACCACCAGGGTCTCTCGTGTCGCCCTCATGTCTACGAACCTGCGGGCCTGTGGGGCGAGTGCGGGGCGGGCCCGTGGGTCGAAACGAGCCGACGCTCGACCAACTTATCAGCCAGCGCTCGACACGACACGCTGGACTCTTGGTTGTTTTGTGTTGCCAGGAACTCTTTGTTTGACTGAGAATTCTGCATGCTGGGTGGAAATTCACTTAATCAGACCCATCTCCCGGTGTTTGGTCTGGACAGTGTTGTTTTTTGCAGCCGTGTGTTTTAGTTACGAGGATGTTTCCACGGCGCCGGGGCGGCGAGTGCGTATTATAGATTCTACACGCGAAATACAACCGCGTGAAAAATCCCAAGCCGGGACTTATTTTCTTAGCAGTTTTCATTGGCCCCCAGTAGATGTTTACTCTCTGTGTGTATCTCTCCGTGCGAGTGTTTCTCCCCGTGTGTGTGTGTGTGTATTTGTGTCTGGGCGGGCGTGCACGAGCACCGCCGCGAGCGCACTCTTTCGGAGTGCGTGCCGTCAGCTAGCAGGAATGCGTCGCGACCGCCAATGCTAAAATGGCTGCCAAGCGCTAAAATGGCTGCCAGAATTCCACCGAGCGAGTGAAAGAGGGAGAGAGGGAGAGAGAGAGCGGGCGGGCGGGCGGGAGCTCTCAAAGAGAGGGAGAGATAGAGAGCCTCCGTAAGAACCACGGGAAAGACTCGGTTTTTCACTGCCTCCCTCCTTCCTTCCCTCCCTCTCTCTCTCTCTCTCTTTGTGTGTGTGTGTGTGTAAGTAGGCAGTGAGACAGGTCTGTTATTGTTTCTGCAGGCTAATCTGTGGCTTAGTGTGGCGAGGAGCTTCTGGCAGGAGCCTGTGGGGTGCCTTATCACCTCCAGATAAACGCCTTCCTGACTTAGCCGCTAGGCCCCCGCCCCTCAACCACTAGGCCCCGCCCCTCGACCGCTCTGCCCCTCTGCCCCGGTCTGATCTGGGCCGGGCCCACGTCACCCCACACACACACACACACACACACACACACACCACACACACACACACACACACACGTCATTGATAGCAAGCACTCTGGAGATAGGGCTCACGCACATGTTTAGAGACACTCGAAACACCCACATGCGCTCAGACACGTGCACGTTTATACACCACACACACACATGCAGACAAACACACACAGTCAGGCACTGTTCATGGATTACCTGGTAAACAGACATTCCCACAGGCACTGTACGAAAATAGTTCAGTTCTCATACCAGTCCTCTGGACTGGATTGAGTGGCGAGTGACATCATCTCCTCCACTGACAGGCAGCTCTTCCAGCCAATCACAGGCCAAGCCACCCAAACGTTCAACCCACTTTTTCTCAAGATCTTAAGATCATCTATTATTATTATCTGCATGGAGCACAGGGGAGTCTATGAAGCGAGACTTCCCCTGTAGCCACCCCTCCTCCCTGGGTGTAACCGGCACTCTAGTCCCAGGCTTCTGCGGCCTATAGCCAGGCCCAGCAGAGGCCTCCAGCTGTCTCTGTAACGTCACGAAAAGGTCGTTGAGTTTCCCTCACCTTAAGCACACTCCCAGCTAGGTAAGCAATTCCTGGCCGGAATGTGTGTGTGTGTGTTTTCTTCTCCGTGTGTGTGCGTGAGGTGTTCTGTTGACGCAGACTAAACCCATACCAGTAAGGACGTATTAAGTGGGATTACGACGAGCGGATACGATTGCGAGGTTACACGTCGGATGAGGGAGCGATACACTGTAAGTCTCGACGCCTCGAGACAGGAAGGACAGGCTGCATTCTGGGATAGGAGACACGCACACACGCGCGCACACGCATGACCCCTTCAACTTACATTTCACCATATTGACAGTATCAGCGCAACCCGGGAGGGAGGAGCGCCTTTCAACAGGATCCGCTGAGAAGTCGTAACTGAAAGCACATGGCGGCGGGTTCGGCGTTGTCGTTGACGCAGCGCAGCTCTCGACAGCCTGGCTTAACCCCTCTCTCTCCTCTCTCTCTCTCTCTGTAGAATCCGGACAATCAGACAGTTCCAGCCAACAAGGAGACACAGACATCAAGCCACCGCCCAATGGTATGTTCGCCTGCACACACACACACACACACGTACGCACACACCCACCTCGACACACCTAAAAGCATGCAGACACACCATCATTACAGTTTCACGGATGTCTTTCAGGCTTATCATTCTTGTCACATAGCAATTACTGGAGCAATTACAACACCACACTACACACTCGCACACACTCGCACAGATGGTGCTCTCTCTAACTCTGGCCTCTCTTTCTCTCTCTGTCACTCAATGTCTATGTCTCTCTCTCTCTCTGTCTCTCTCTCTCTCTTTCTCTGTCTCTCTCTCTCTCTCTCTGTCTCTCTCTCTGTATCTCTATGTCTATTTCTCTCTCTCTCTGTCTGTCTCTCAATGTATCTCTGTCTCTCTCTGTCTGTCTCCCTCTCTCTCTCTGTGTCTCTCTCTCTCTGTGTGTGTCTCTCTCTCCCTCTCTCTCTCTGTGTCTCTCTCTCTCTGTGTGTGTCTCTCTCTCTGTCTCTCTCTGTGTGTGTCTCTCTGTCTCTCTCCACTCCACAGGACACCTGAGTTTCCAGGACTGCTTTGTCACTTCAGGAGTGTGGAATGTGGCCGAGCTGGTCAGGGTGTCACAGAGTAAGTAGCATCACCGCCTCGTCCTCCCTCTCCTCCTCCTCCTCCTCTCCTCCTCAACCTCCAAATATGAACTCTCCACCCTCTCTCTCTCTCTCTCTCTCTCTCTCTATCTCTCCCGCTCCCCCCACCCCCTCCCGCCCCCCAGCTCCGGTTGCCACGGCGTCCGGCCCCAACTTCTCCCTGGCTGACCTGGAGAACCCTGGCTACTACAACATCAACCAGGTGGCCCTGGGGCGACGCTCCCCTCGCCTCCCCCCCCTTCTACCAGGTACGCCCGCACAGGGTCCCCCACAACAAGGGTTCCCCCTCACATAGGTTCCTATGTGAAATCCAAGCATTGAGACGCTCATACATGAAGTTCATACATCCTTAACGTGACTGTCACATGACGACAGAGGCACCTATTTCCCCGTGCCTTTCGGCGAACATCAACGAGGTATGTGTAGACGCAAACGCGAGCGAGTAAAGTCGACCGAATGTGCGGGCCGCAAAACGGAACGTTCTAGAACCCAGGTGAACGCTGATGCCACTCGGCTCTCTCCCTCCCACCTCGACTGGAGTTCTGTCTCTTACCTGTCTGTCTGTCTGTCTCTTACCTGTCTGTCTGTCTGTCTGTCTGTCTGTCTGTAGTCACTCTCTACTTTTATAGCTGTATGACGGTTCCCTCTCTCCTTTTTTCTCCTGTCCCTCCTTCTCTCACCTGCCCTCGCTCTCTGTCCTCTCCCTGGCGCTGTAGGTCTGAGGTGGAGCTGTACGCAAACCTTCCACGGAGGTAGTTATACACACACACACACACACGTATGCACACACACACACACACACACAGCAGCATTTTTCAGGTTGGCCTTGGTTCTATTTCTTTCTTGATCTCTATACTCTCTCTCCCTCTCTCCCTGTTTTGTCTGTGTTCGCCTTCTCTTTTAATACGAGCTCTCGAAATATTTGGCATTGTGTGCTCGAATCCATAGAGGTGTGTTTGATTCATCTCTACACTTTTGTAGGTGCCCTAGTTGGTCTCGTTAGACGGGGGAGCAAATTCAAACACACCCCAAAGTAATTGACTGGTTTCGAATGGTGTTTCACAGCCCAGCCTGGCTAATGGAAGTGTCTCCCTGGACTCACTTGCCCCTGACCTCTCTCCTCCCTCTCTCTCTCCCCCCCTCTCTCCCTCCCTCCCTGTATCCCTCCCTCCCTCTCTCCCTCCAGTTCCACCAAGAGGAAGTCTCTAGACGACAGTGAGCTGGAGAGCCCCACCGACGACGTCTTCTACCCCGGACGCTCCCCCCCCGCCGCCGGCTCCTCCCAGTCCAGCGGCTGGCCCAACGACATGGATGCAGGTACCTCAGACCCTGCCCCGCCTGGCCCCGCCCTCCCAACCTGTGGCCCCCCAGCAGTTATTGTGTGTCCCTGTCTCTCTTCCTCTATCTGGCTCCTCCTCCCCCTTGACTGGACCTGGCCCCTTAAACACTTTACTTTTGACATTTTAGTCATGCACAAATAGTGCATGTAGAACATACGAAACATCCCCTTACTTCCTGTTTAACCACCCCACCCCCCCCAGCCCCCATTGGATATGAGCCCTCTGCCTGCCAACCCCCATGTTTATACTATGTTCATCCTTGACCTTAAAGAAGTACTAAAATAACCGTAATGTTCATGTCAGTAATCACTCATCAGACTTCCTCCATCATACATTCTCTCTCTCTCTCTCTCTCTCCCTCCCTCCTCATCCTCTCCTCCCTCTCTCTCCCTCTCCTCCTCTCTCCTCCCTCCCTCCCTCCCTCCCTCCCTCCCCACATGTTAACCCTCCCCCTTCTCCCACCCCACAGTGCAGCACCACTTGGCCAGTGTGCAGGAGAGGAAGATCAAGCACGAGAACGACGGCGTGCAGTTCCCTTACCATGGTAACCACATTACCCTCACACCCGCACTCTTATCATGTCTGTTTTGGGTCCTTGCTTATACACCCGCATTTTGACCTGCGATGTTCCGCTGACGCCTGTGCAGAGCTGCGGAGGTCAGGCTAGCCCACCTAGTCCGTCGACTGTTGTTTTTCGTGGAGGGGTTGTCATGGAGGTGGGTTGTGATTGGGGGAAGTTGAACGTACAGTAGGTTGGGGTTGTAGGGTGAGATAGGCGGCTGCCTCCACCAATCCCAGAGAGCCAGGCTCAGTTAACCCTCGATCAAGAAGTCAGCTTTTGTTTTCCCACTCAGGGTTGGTCCGTGCGAACCGTATGCTGACGGATGTCAACACACACACACACACACACACACGTGTACCTCTCGACACACGTGTTTGCACTCTTTACTCCCCCAGCACACACACACTGAGAGGACTCATGCTTATCGCTCTGCCCCCCCCCTCCCCTCCAGGTGTTGCGGTTATGCCTCCATCCCTCCCTGACCCAAACCCTCATTAAGACTCTCACCCAGACGCTGGTTCACAGGAGTACACCCCTGCTACTGCTCCCTGCTAGGCCCTCCCTCCCTCCTTCCCTCCTTCCCTCCCTCTCTCTCTCCCTCCCTCCCACCCTCCCTCCCTGCGCTCTAATTGAAAACGTGTGCAGCAGGAGAAAACCCGGGGAGGAAGGGAGGAGAGAGAAGGAGAGGGAAAGAGAGAAAGATAAATCTATATTCAGGATGAAAAATGGAGAGAGAGGGAGGGAGGAGAGAGAGAGGGAGGAGGAGAGCGAAACAGAAAATAGAGCCAGAGAACGAGAAGAGAAAGAAGGAAACAGAGAGAGAGAGAGAGAGAGAGAGAGAGAGAACAGGAGAGAGAGAGAGAGAGATAGAGAGAGAGTAGAGAGAGAGAGAGAGGCCCTGGGCTGGGTCGTGTGGTAGCTGCCCAGACCCGCTCCTGCTCCAGTTAGCTGAGCTGTAAATGTAATTAAGAGGCTGCTCATCGAGACCCACAGAGAACGGCTGCTGCACGCCTTAGCGCACCACAGAGCCCCCCCCCCACCCCCCTCCTCACACACACACACACACACGCGCGCGTGCAGCAACACAGGCACACTCACACAACACAGCCCACCTCTTAATGAGCTTGGCAAACAGAGGTGTAAAATAGCATGCAAATCTGGACCCTCTACCCAATTAATTTACAAAAACCAAGGCAATAAGAAAAAAACACACGACAGACCAAAGGCTTTTGTTATTATTATTGGCTGATTGTTTTTTTTTAGGGAAATGCTTTTGTGGGGGTGAAATGGACTGCTAATTTGACACTGAGGGAAGGGGTTTGTTAGAGAGGGAACTAAAGGGAGGGAAAGAGAGAGAGAGAGAGAGAGAGAGCGAGAGAGCGAGAGAGAGAGAGAGAGAGAGAGAAATTAGAGATAGTGTCCTGTATGTGTGTGTGTGTGTTGTGTGTGTGTGTGTATTATATGTGTGTGTGTGCATGTATATATGTGTGTGTGTGTGTGTTTGCTCAGGGATCCCACCTGCCACAGGCTAGTGTCATCTGGGAGTTTCCAGGTGGGGGGGGGAGGAAAACAAGCAAGCACACACAACAAACCCAACGATGAACAACACGCGCACACACACACACACACACACACCACAGGTGCATCACAAGGTCTGTCTCCTTCAACAGCCCACGCTCTGTAACACAGTAGCAGGTGCACACACCCGGACGCACACACAGATGTATGTAGGTAGACCGTTTACAAGCGCGCGCACACACACACATTTGGGCAGAGGAGAGAAGCTCTGGTCCCAGATGGTGTGTCCGTGTGTGTGAAGTCCAGAGAGACAGTGTGCTGCTGTGGACATCTGCTCTTCAGGGGTGTAGAACTAAATAACCACTATTTGATATTAACCCCAACGAACACTGAGATGTTTAAGAGCGCTGGAGGTTTGTGGGATGTGGGGGGTGTGGGTGGGGGCTTTTGAGGTTTGGAGGCTTGGTGGATTTCTGGACTCCTGTATTTAGTCTGGAGGAGGGGGGGACGAGGGAATTATCTGATTTCCTTTTGACTACCCCGGAGCCAGCATCCCAGATCTTTTTAACTGAGTATCTCGATGTGTGTGTGTGTGTTAGCGTGTGTGTGTGTGTGTGTGGTTGCTGACGTGTGTGTGTTGTGTGCAGCGTGTGTGTGTGTGTGTGTGTGTGTGTGTGTGAGGACGTGGGTTTCAGAGGCGCATCTGGTGGCAGGCCTGTTAGTGTAGAGAGACAGAAGGGTCATGGGAGCGCTTGATTTGTTGCCAGTGCAGCGCTGTGGCTTGCCAGGAGGAGAGGAACACAGTGTTGTAGTGGCACACACACACACACGTACACACACACACACACTTATATATATACTACAGCCTGGTCGCCTCAGCAGTGTTTTCCAAGTAGTCCTCTTGACAGTTTTCATTTGGGGCTTTTACAGATTTGTCACTTCCTATTTGGTCTCTCCCTCGCTCTCCTCCCTCCTCTCTCTGTCTATGATTTGTCTGTGTGCTTCGCTCTCTTTATTCCCCCCCCACCCCCGTCTCTTCCCCTTGAAGCATGTGTGTGTGTGTGTGGTGTGTCAGAGGTGGGGATCCACGTTCCCTTCACGGACGCAATCTTCCTGACAGGGCGACACACACACACACACGCCCCCCTCCAGTCCCCATCCCCCCCCCCTCTCCCACGTTAGTATTGAAAACACATACATATAGATGTGGGTAAATCCATCTGGCGGGAAAGGTTTCACGCGTGCCCACTCTCACACCCACTTGATGGGGACTTAGCAGCCGTACGGGGGGTGGGGGGCATGGGGAGGGGGCACCACTCACACCCCCCCCCCACATGGCTCCCACAGACCTTCACACATATCCAGACGAAGAACGAAGAGAATCGCGGTTAAAAACGGAACATGATGCTCCTCCATAGCCCCCCCGGCGCTCCGAAATAGCCCAGCGCGCGATTAGCCAAACGGGAGCGGGAAAGGTAGAGAGCGCCCCAAACATTCGCCCGTCACTCGGGTGTGAGAATGAACGTGGTGCTCTGTGGAGTATTGTTGTTTTTAGGTCATTTGTGTGTGTGTGTGTATGTGTGTGTGTGTGTGAGACCGTGTATGTGCCAGAGAGATAATTCGCGCATTTAACATCTCATGACATGTCAATTTCATACAACACTTCAAAACAATCCAAATTTATATATACCAAAAAAAAGAAGAAAAAAAAAGAAAATCCCTCACAGGACACACACAAACCACACACTGATACATTTTCACAGTTTCTCCTCTCTCTCTCTCTCTCTCTCTCCGCTCTCCCTCCCATATTTTCATGTCTCCCACGTGTTTCTCGCTTCTCCCTCTCTCCCTCTGTCTCCTCTCTGCGTCCGTCTGTTAGTCTTCCCCCCCGCCCAGCAGCTGCCCGCTGCATACTGCACTGGAGGTGCTATTTCTGAACAGAGGCCTCTCCTCCTCACTCAGGGCCCACGGTGTCGTCCGCCGAGGCGGCCATGACGGTCGAGACTCCGGAAACTTCTCTCTGACACCTTTTAAAGAGAGAGAGACCCGAGAAAAGATGCGGAAAGACGTCCTTCCTTTCGCTGCCTTTTCACTCGGAACTTTCCGCTGCCTTCCGGGCTCTGTTTGTGGGGAATATCTTACCTTTCCTAAGTTCTCGATGTCGTTGAATTCATCTTTGTTGAAGCTGGTGAAGGGTTTTTTTGTTTTGTGAGCCGGGGGTAGGAGTTGGGAGTTTCTGAAAGAGATCTTTTTCTTAGAGGCAGGGACGTTCTATATGTGTTCATGAGAGAAGTTCACAAACAGCTTTTTGAGTTTCAGCCCTCTCGTGTCCCGATGCCAGAACCACAGCTCCGGTACCCCAGCATGCTTTTCGAGGGGAAATCATTCGCATTGAGTCCTTGTGATCGGCTCAATGCGAGCACCCAGACTGACTGGGCTCTGAGGGTGCACTGCCGTCGACCAATCGAAAACATTCCAAACTGAAAATGATGATTTTCAAGGCGTCTCCCTTTTGACCAATCATTTTTTGGTAAAAAAAGAAAGAAAACAAAGTGCAGCCAATCAATAGCCTTGTTCATTAAACCCACCTCTCTCTTCTCCCTCCCCCATTTTTGTTTTTATATTTCATTTATTTTTTTTATCCCATTTTTTTTTCTTTCATTTGATTTTTTTTTCAACCAGGACTCTCCTCGCCTGGTTCTCTTAAGAAGCCGGGGAAGTTTGATTTCAACGCCCTGTCCTCCCAGACGCGGTCCCCCCGCATGGCGTTCACACACCACCCGCTGCCCGTGCTGGCAGGAGTGAGACCAGGTGAGAGCCTTGAACCCAAACCCAACACCCCCCAATCCCCCTGTAGCCCCCAACCCAGGAGAGAGAAAGAGAGGGAGAGAGGGAGGGAGGGAGGGGAGGAGTAAAGGGAGGAATAACACACCCGCTTTCTTTCCTCGACTGGGATTGTCTAAAGACGTGTCTAATCACCTGTGACCACGGCGTGTGATCGTTGATGTGCCCACATGCGCGACGCTGCGACTCGGTCGAGAGGTCTCTCCGGCAGGAAGGAGTCTGACTCCTCTGTGAAAACACCACGAGGCCACAGAAAGCTTCTCCGCCGCGATCACCACGGCTCGCTGTAACACTCTCCGGAACTCTCTCTCTCTCTCTCTCTGTATCCATCGCTCCATCCCTGTTTTCCTACCCTTGTGTCACTGTGTGTGTGTGTGCGTGTCATCGTACTGCTGTGCTCCATGTGCCCGAGTCACCTCACATGTCGCTCCTCTCACACGAGTGTGTTCCCATGCCAAAGACAAAAGGAGGGGGATGGGGGGGAGGCCACAGATCCCCACTGTCCCCTTCTGCTCCGAGAAGCTGTCGGCAGGCCCCTCAGCGCAAGAGTCACGGAGAAGACGCTAGTTGCGTTGACCCTCCACCCCCGAGCCCCGTGCACCCACTCACTCGTAACCATGACGGTTTTCGACCGGACCTGCCCGGCGCGATCGTGCTCGCCCCTCGCTTGGCTGTGCTGGAAAGAGTCATCGGGTTCTAAATTGGTCGTATTCTATAGAGACTTGGAGCAGGGGGGGGAGGGGGGCGGGGGGGCTTGTCACAGCCGGAGCTAGTGTACCAGTCTGCGTTTGAAAGGAGGCATTAAGAGCCGCCGGGCGTCCGAGGAGGAGGCAGCCCAGGGAGAGCGGACGTGGTCTCCATGGTGCCGCGCTCCCACAATTCCCAACGTCTCGGAGATACAAGGCTGCCAGCGAGTCCCTGCAGGGTCTCAGCTTTCAAAGGGATGAATGCACGTCCCCCTCTTTCTCTCCCCCAACCGTCTCTCTCTCTCCCTTCTCGACACTCTCTCTCTCTCTCTCCCTCTCTCTCTCTCTCTCTGCTCCCTCTCTCCTCTCTCACTTCTTCTTTCCCGCCCTCTCCCTCCCTCCCCCCCCTCCCCCCTCCCCTTCTCTCTCAGGACCGGCTTGGTCGGGAGCCAGACCAGCCCTATCATGTAAAGGTCATTTGGACTCAGAGCCCGTCTTGTTCTCCGATCGGCTGTTTGGAACGCCATGTTTCTCCGGGAAGAAATCCTGTACTTACCAAAGGATCGAGAGCCTGACTGGTTTGGACGGCGCCGGGTGCCAAACACCACAGGATGCCGTGAAACCACACGTCCTGTGTGTGGAGAATAGGGCTGGCGTATGTTGGGGCACGTCGTTGGGGCACGCATCTGTTTGTTGGGGTCGCCGCAGAGCCTCCGGTCTCTCTCGTGGTTTGTTTATTTTGGGAGTGCGGACGGATTCAGCGGGGCGAGAGGTTTTCACGTCGTAGAGGGTGGGGGGCGGGCGGGCGGGGGTGGAAGGACGGGGCGGGGCGGGGGTAGTGATGGGGAGGCGGAGTGGAGCGTCCCTGTGCTAAAATGGCCGCCGTCCAAACGGAATGTCCCTATCAGAGGCCGAAGGGACCCGTGAAGGCGGGATAAACGAACGAGAGAGAGAGAGGTTGAAAAGAGGGATCGACGCGCGCGCGCGCGGGGGGGGGGTGTTTGAGTATGAGGCTGTTGAGGAAGCGCTTGGCTGGATGTGTGGCAGTTCAGGGGATTGGGCGGGAGGGAAGGTGTAAGCTATAGCCCTCTCCCAGCTCTTGTCTGGGGGAGTCTGGCTGGTTTTTACGGCCATGCCGGCTCTCAGCTACTATGGGGACCTGCCAGGTCTGCTGTCTGGTTGTTCAGGTAGTCTGGTGAACACACACACACACACACACACCTGCGTCCACAGGAGAGGTAGGAGGAGGTGACAGACACATACACAGATGCTGCTTCTCCCAAGTTACCAAAACACCTCGACGCTCACTTCAGACCCGCTCCGTTTGCCAAGACGAGTCTCAGCAGCAACACACACACACACACTTTAACTACTCACACACATCCACGCACATTTACACTCTCGTACACACACACACCCAAACACAGACATACACACTTTAGACTCATGTGTATGGGAGTGTGTGGTTAGCAGAATGGGAGTGATTCTCTCCCACACCTCCGTCCTCTGGGCAGAGCAGAGCAGCTGATGGCTGATCGATGACACGTCGAGGACAGGCAGTCGAACAACTGGAAGAAACCCGTATGCGACTCTGTCACGCCTTCGGTCACGCCTTCATCGTGTGTGTGTATGTGTTTGGGGAGGGTTGTGGTTGGCGGTGGTGTCTTCCACGAGGTGCGCTCATAGTGTGAGTGTGTGCGTGTTCACGCTGCGCTTAGCGGAGGTCGTCGAGAAGGCTGAGGGCGGATTTGTTGAATGAATGGGACCAGATGTTTTGCACGATGGCCGGGCTAATTCCAGTCATTTGTAAGCGAGGGAGTCTACAACCCCACCGCTGCCACACACACACACACACACACACACACTCCACAACCCCCCTGGAAACATTGGGACGGCAACACCACATATGAGAGTTTCATTAGCATGTTAGCATCGAATGAATGGCATTTTGTTTGGGCTTCATCACCTGGTCTCAGTCCTTTGGGAAGTCAGATGGTTAGCGCTCGAGGCGAGGGGGGAACACGTGCGCGTGAATGTCAAGCGTGTTTTCTGTACGCCGTGCGTGTCTGTCTGTGTTCCAGATACTTGGCGTATAACTGAAATGTAATCGTGAATTTCTGGAAAGGATTGGATGGCGTGGATCTGACAGTCTCTCCCTCTCTCTTCCTCTCTCTCTATTTCCCACTCTCTTTATTTCTCCTTCTCTCTCTCTCTCTCTCCTCACTATCACTCTCTCTCCTCGTCCTCTCTCTCTCTCTACTCTCCTCACTCCTCTCTCTCCTCTCTCTCCTCTCTCCTCTCGCTCTCTCTCTCTCTCTCTCTCATCTCTCTCTCTCTCTCTCTCTCTCTCTCCTCTCTCTCTCTCACCTCCTCCTCTCTTCTCCCTCTCTCCCACCTTGCACCTCCAGGGAGCCCCCGTGCCTCAGCCTCGGCCCTCCACTTCCCCTCCTCCTCCATCATCCAGCAGCCCAGTCCCTACTTCACCCACCCCCACCATCCGCTACCACCACCACCAGGACCCCCTCAAGGAGTTTGTGCAGTTCGTCTGCGCCGACGGCTCGGGCCAGCCCAGCGGACAGGTCAGTGTTTGTGAGTGTGTGGGTGTGTGTGGGTGTGAGTGTGTGGGTGTGTGAGTGTGTGGATGGGTGTGTGTCTAGGGGTGTGTGTGTGGGTGTCGAGGGGTGTGTGTGGGGGTGTCTAGGGGTGTGTGTGTGTGTGGCAGGAGTGGGAGAAGGAGGAGTGGATGGGTGGGGTGCCACACACTGTGGTCCTCGGACTTCACAAGTACAAACCGTGACCCCCTGCCAAATGTGCATCCACACACACACACCACATACTGTACATACACACAATCACACACACACTTTCCCCCCCTTTTACTGACCAGATTCCACAACTGAACTGTCACCACCTTTTTAAGTTCTGTACGTCCCACACTCTAACACTCCCACCACCCCCACCCATCTCCCCAGTCTTCAATGTTTTTACTTTTGCTGCACTGAGAACCAACCTGCATCACTCTCTTCTCTGCTTCAGTGTCCCCCACTGTGGACTCTCAGTTCTGTCCTCACGGCCTTGTGTGTGTCGGTGTGTGTCGGTGTGTGTGTGTGTGTGTGTGTGCGCGCTTGCGGGTGCACATCCCACGTCCCCGGGGGCAAGTGTAGTGTCTCTTGCCCCTCCCCCCCCCGAGCGCGTGCGTGCGCGTGTGTGTGTGAGCGCGAGGCGTGTGCGTGCGCGTGTGTCCGTCCGCTCACCCTGTCTGTGTCGTCTGCAGCCAAACGGAGGCGGCCAGAGCAAAATGCCGGGCTCCTTCCTCCTGCCCCCGCCGCCCCCGGTGGCGCGCCCCGTGCCCCTCCCCATGTCCGACTCTAAACCCATCAGCACGCCCCCCGATGGCGGACTCTCCTCTCGCCCGCATCTCCGTGTAAGTTACCCCGCGACCCTCCAGCACCATTAGCTGGCCCGACCCCCGCCGGGTAGAACCACAACAATCTGTATGAATTAGCGGCTTTAGCTAGCAGTTAGCCCCAGAGCACCTCTGGAAACCCACTCTGTGAGGTTATAGTGGTGGCCACGTGTAGCTTTGGGGCTCCTCCTCTTCCTCCTAGCGACCCAGCAGCCCCCCTGCCCTCCACACCCCACCCCTCCCCTCCCCACCCTGGAGCAGTCTGGTCCCTAACCCCCTCTGCTGTGCAGAGGCAGAACACCACGCCTGTGTCAGAGATCCCCTTTCAAACTCATCTCTCTCTCTCTCTCTTTCTTGTCTTCCTGCGTCTCTATTTTCTATTGTTCCGGACGTCTCTCTCTCTCTCTCTTTCTCTCGCTCCTTTTCTCTCCTCTCTCTCCTCAGCTCGTCAAACTTTTTCCTCCTGCCTTCTCCTCTATCCCTTAATCTTC